>BDUI01014387.1:4865-16920 GCA_002335545.1 Apodemus speciosus | reverse complement strand
TCTGTTTTGGGGTTTAACACACATGGTAGTCGTAGCACTTGATTCTGAAGTACAGTAGCCGTGCCCATTGGTCCCGAGGCAGCATACCTCTGCAGGCTCGGGCCAGAACTCTCTCTGTGTTCTGTGTGTGTCAGGCTGACTAGCCCCCCCCACCCCCCAAACCTCCCCATCCCGCAAGCCTGGGATTTACAGGTCCTCAGCCTGCTGAGTCAGCAAGACAGGGTTGAGCTGCCCCACTGTTCTCTGACCCTGTCTCCAGATGCCCACTGCTGTCTTCTGCCTTCCTCTAAGCTGAGGATACAGCCAGGGCAGAAGGGGCTCCTTTAGAAAAGGACGCTTGCCCGCTCGGTAGCCATCTCTTAGAGGTGACRGGTTCATTCAGGTTCTCAGTCTCCACACAAGGGTCAGCTCTAAGCATTCCAACGGCTTCAGCCAAAGGGAACCAGGGAGGCCCAGAAGACGCCCAAGGARTCCKAGCATTATGCMGGGCCAGTTCTGTGTGGTGTGCTGGTGTGCAATGGTGCCAGTSTGTAGACTTGTGCTCAGGACTCTGAGGTCCRCATGGGCTTGGGGGCAGTCCCGAGTTTTTYCTCCTCTGACCTAGCCCAGCTCCACGATATAACTGTCCACCACTTTGCATCCCACACCTCGTCCTGTGTGGAATCGGAYGCTGTCTCCTGCCCTGGAGCTGGGTGCTGTATGCATCTTTGAGTTTGGTGTGTTCCTTGACCTGCTGCTTTCCATGGCTGCAAAGAACTGGGTGACTCTGTCAGGCCGCAGGCGGGCTGAAAACAGACTAGTAGGGTTTCCTTAGACTCCGCCACTGACTCAGACTGTCCGGGGTTCTCCAAGACAAAGTGGGTGTTTTGCCTTCACTACCTGGGATTGCTTGTGAGGCATCTGGCCTAGAAAATGACATTGTTTCGTCCCCAGCACCAGCTCCGGTAAGCTTAACCACAAAGCATATGAGAAACGTCGTGCTTCCTTGCCCCTGTACCTTTGCACATGCTGTTTGCTGTGCCTGGAAGCTTTGCTTGACACTGTAAACTAGGTCCTTTTTCTAGGTCGTGTGTGTGTGTGTGTGTGTGTGTGTGTGTGGTGGTTTGCCTGTGTGTATGTCTGTACCACATGTGTGCAGTGCACATGTAGGCCAGAAGAGTGTCAGATCCCCTCGGACTGGAGTTACAGACAGTAGTTAGCTGCCATGTGGGTACTGGGGACCAAACCTGGGTCCTATGGAAGAGCAGCCAGTGCTTATAACCACTGAGCCACCTCTCCAGTCTGTCAGCTCTTTTAAATGTYGGGCGTGTTCACTTATGCCCCACATCTGTCTGCATTCGGGCACTTGTTCACCTTCATACTTCCGGTATACATAGGTGCTTCGCGGGAGTCGGTTGTACTCTGGTGCTGACTGACCAGCCTCGCATGCCTGCCTCCTGCCGCCTGCCGCAGGGACCCAGGAGACCCCGTGGTGTTCCTGAAACTAGTCAAACCTATATCCTGGGGGACTTARGRAAAAGCTTCTTTCWTCACTAGTGAAACCTTAGAAGAAATAGGCACCCCCTTTCCACAAGAAGCAGGGTGGTGTGGATTGGGGTCTCCCCTGGGCTCCCTTGCGTGGAGCCTGCYGGGTGAAAGTGTCRGCTGCAAGYRGGGCAGGACCTGCTTGTCTCTAAGGGGGTTATTTCCACTGTTTCTTTTATGAAATTCTAAGTTTGATTCTCTATTTTTTAGCCTTTGTTCCTCATTATAAAAAAAAATCTTTATTTTTTGAACAGTGCTCTACAGAGATAACATTTCACAGTTTTGTCTTATTTTTTTCCATTTGAACACTTCATCATTTTTATTATGGCCAGATTATTCAATCCTATAAGATATAATGAAAGAAATATAAGCCCACCTCTCCTTATTATTTTAGTCTCCTAATGGATCACTGGAATTGTCTCAGTTATTCTGAAGGATGCTATAATTAGATCCTTTGGCCCTTGACTGAAGAGTAACGATTTTCTTCATGAGCTCAGACCCTGGAAGCATTTTCTTCCCTTGTCTCAGATCCCGTGAGAAGAGCAGGCAAGCATGGAAGCAGGGCTGTGTATATCTCACTGAGGGCTAGGAGCCAGCATTTTGTGTGCACCCAAGGGTGCACGAGGGCCACCCGCCTGCCAGTGAACTGTGACACTCGAGAGGGGACAGAGGTGGATGCTGACTGGCAATGCCCCAGAGAGTTCCATGGGTCTGACTGACTTGAGGCTGTTAGTGCTTAACGTGGGAGTTTCCTTTTCTTCGGATTAAAACCAGCCTGGAAGGCTCGATCTTCTCGATAAGAAGGGAGTGTGGTCCTGCGTAGATCAGAGCTTCTGGCCAGGTAGAAGGCTGTAGAGTTTGGATCTACAGCCTGGGGCCTCATCTTCTGGTGTGTCACTGAGGACAAGGAAATGGCCTCGGGCCCCACGGTGAGCCTGGGAGGTTCTGTGGGTCTAGGGGACTGAACTCCAGCTGGCTCCCTGTTCTGGAGCTTAACAGCCACACTAGTGCCAAGGAGTCGAGTTCAGCAAAGCCTTGGCCAGGAATTAGCAGGCTCTCACAGGTTGCTGTCCACCCCTTCGCCCTATTCCAGTTCTTGGGTGTGGTGTGGTTTTTTTATTTGTGCAGTGTATTACTTTTTTCTTTGTTATAAAATACCGGACAGAAGCAGCTTAAGGGAGGATGGATGGGTGTGGCTTATGAGCTAAGAGGGTCGGTACATCATGGAAGGGAAAGATGTGGAGTTCATGGCGGGAGTATAGGGCTCCTTACATCATCACAAGTCCTGCTTCTGTCAGGACAGAGGGGGCGATGCTGGCACTAAGAGACAGTCCTTCCCTTTCTCCTTTTTTTCAGTCCAGGACCCCAACGCACAGCATGATACATCCTTCTAAGCACTGGTCTTCCCTCTACAGTTAAGCCTCTCTGGAATTGCCCCCAAATGTTCTAAGAGCTTCCAAATCCAGTCAAGTGAACAGTGAACGTTAATACCACAAGTGTCTCCAGTTGATACTTGGGAGCCATTTTGGAACAGTGTGGTAGAGAGTCAGAAGTCTATCGAGAATATGTTGTTATGTTTTGGCGTACACCTTTCTTTCCCTGTTGTATGACAGGATGTGTTGGAAAGGGCAGAAACAGTAGTTGTTGTTTGTTTGTTTGTTTTTAACAAACCTCAATGGGAACCTTGTTCATGACCCAGCCCAGCCATTCCCATCTTACAGAAGTAGGAACTGATGCTGGAGACAGAGTATGGCTTTCCCCAGTCACCCCATTGTGGAGCCACCAAGTCGAGTTGAGAGCCCAGGTCCTCTGGTACTGGTTAGGTGATTGAGACAGACACTCAGCCTCAAGCACAAAGACAGACAACTTCGAATGAAGTTTGGTTTGCGGCTCATCCTAGTGGCAGAATTAAGATCGTGACTAGATATATTGATCAAAGGTTGGAATGTGGAAACTTTGCATGACTCACAGAGCAGAATGGAAAAGCCTGTCTTCAGGACAGTATGGCCATGTGACAAGTGTAATAATATTTGCCCCAAGAAAGTGTGTAAGGCTGTTATTCATGGAGAATTGACCGCTAAGATGCTCTTTGCAGCATCTTGTATTAAAATATTGAAAACCTGCCCCTGGAAAGCAGTTGTGGTTGTTTGAGCTTTTGAAARTTTATTTATTTTTATGTATATGAGTACGCTGTAGCTGCCTTCAGATGCCCCAGAAGAGGGCATCGGATCCCATTACAGATGGTTGTGAGCCACTATGTGGTTACTGGGAATTGAACTCAGGACCTCTGAAAAAGCAGTCAGTGCTCTTAACCACTGAGCCATCTCTCCAGCCCCCGTTTGAGTTTTTGTGCAAAGTGGTTTGGTAGCCATAAAGAAAAATGTATCTCCAGGTGCGTGATTATAATGCCACAACTTGGGATGCTGAAAGGGGCATCACAAGGACCAGGCCAGCCAGGGTTGCTTCGCAAGCCTTTGTCTCAGAAAGCAAGAGGTGCCAGGGTTGTTTTCTGTGGTTCATATTGGAACACTCCCGTCTGACACTGAACCTCTCAAGCAGAAGAGCAGGGGGACACACACACGTTGGCAGCGTGCAGATGCACACATGTGGCTCTCACACTGTCCTGCCCCTCTTTCTGAGCGCTCCTGTGACAGCAGGCAGAGCTGTAGACAGTTGTCCGCTATCGGACTTCGCTTACAGCACATGCTCAAAGTTTCTGCTGACAGACAGGCCTGTCAATTATCAGACCTGAGATTTGGGAAGTACGTGAGTGGTAAAGGGCTCAAATGGCTCTGCATAAGATTCTCATGAGGTAAAAAGTCAACGAACTTCTGCAAGTGTGCACGTGTAAGTAGCTACTGGGTTGTTGTTGTTGTTGGGTTGTTTTGGTTTGGTTTTAACCTGATTTTTTTCCCCCTCCTTAAAGCAAAATACACATCTCTCAGAACTTTCTTAAGCTGTTGTCTTTAATTAATCTCTTGCTGTTTTGACACAGGGAAGAGCATGGAGGAGATTAAGAAGGTGCTGCTGCTGGTGCTGGGCTGTGCTGTTCAGGTAGGGCTGTGCAGTTGTTAGGGAGGGTTCTGGATGGCCAGTCCATCGTCATTACGGGAGTCACCAGGAGACAGTGTGACAGCCGGCCTATAGGCCAGATCTCAGGCACCTATTTTTGTGAATAAGTTTTATTGAGCTACTGTCCTCTTCCCTTTTTTGCGATTGTCACTGTGTACTTGCCAGCAAGGAGCAACTGTGACAGTTCTCAGAATTGCTCTTAGAGAACAGAAAATATAAAACRGTCAGCATACAGTTGGGTGTAGTGACACACCCATGTAATCCTAGCACCTGGGGGTTAAGGTAGGAATATTTATGAATTTTAGGGTAACCTAGACTACAGAGACCTTGTCTATTGCCAAGCTCGGTAACAGAATGCTTGACATTCTGTATATATAAAACCCTGGGTTGTATCTCCAGTGCCACCAAGCAGAAACAAGTGCCCTCTGGAGTGTGCCTGCCCTCGCCCTGAGTCTTGTGCATTCCCTTTCTTGTGAAGAAATGCWTGTGTGGGATCAAACCTGGGCTTCTGAAGCCTGTCTCCTATAGGTGGCCAGAAGAGCTTTGTACAGAGTCTTGGTCTGAGGACAGTACTAGGACCCTCAGGCTGCTGTGGGTGTGGTTGTTACCCGGGGTTCCTGCACCTGGAGAAATGCTTCCATTGATTCATATAACCCCTCACAGTGTGAGAGAAAAGAGGAGTTCATTGAGAGAATCAAACAGCTGGACATCGAGACCCAGGCCGGCATCGTGGCTCATATCCAGGAGGTAGGTGTGCGGTCGGGCGGGGTTGGCCATGGATGCCAGAGCCGTAGCAAGAAGCAGCATCTCCGAGGTGGGAATGTTTAAGGGCGACATCACCGTGGATGACTGTTAATTTTAGGTTTCTTTACACCACAGACGCATTGGTTCTGTTTGGAAAGGTAGCTAGCCACCAGCGAACTAAAATAAAATAGAGGTTTGAAAAACACACATACCACACACACTTCAATCAAGTCATCTTCTGCCTGCTTCTTCTTGCCTTATATGGACTCAGACTATTTTTAAGAGCTGTCAAATGGTTTAGGCTCGGAGTTTGATTTATAAGCCCTGGAAATGTATTCTGGCAAATGTCATCTGCTCTGAACAGTCGATCTTTATAGTCTCCGCTGCTGTCAGTGACACGGGAGGAAACAAGCTGCCACCCCACCGAGAGAGTTGTCAAAACCAGCAGTCCTGAGAGCACTCCACAGGAGGCCTCTACACTGTCACCCGACCTTGGGGAAGGGCAGGCCAGGCCTTCCTGACCCTCTGCCTAAGGTTGACTGAGATGGCATCAGCTGAAAAGATGGCTTCCTTGTGGGGCAGATGTCCACCCAGGATGACCCTTTTTCCTAGTGCTGGGTGCCTCATTAGGGTTCAGATCTCACTGTAATTAGACCACGTCAATAGGAGCATGCAAGAACTGCTGTAC
Organism: Apodemus speciosus; assembly: GCA_002335545.1. NCBI lineage: Eukaryota > Metazoa > Chordata > Mammalia > Rodentia > Muridae > Apodemus > Apodemus speciosus. The sequence continues at coordinate 10,892 of BDUI01014387.1, read as the reverse complement.
CACTACAAGAGGCACCACAGACAGGGCTTTCATGGTTGGTGCTGGTGACATGGCTGTGGCTGTAAGAGTTTCAAGCCAGGATTTGAAGTAGGCTGTCGATGTCACTCAGTGCATTTCGAGGCCCAGCCAAGCTGACGTAAGAGAAAGTTGGTATCGAGTAATTTCACCCATTGCTGTGTGCTGCTTCGGGCTTAGGAAGCGGTCTGCCTTTTCATTTCCTTGTGGGTGTTGTGTTTTGCAAATGTGTATGTCTGGGGTCATTGAGACATTTCAGCTCTTTGACACTCACTGTCCTTCCTGTGCAGACAGCGGATATTAAATAAAAATAAAAAGGAATATACAACCAAAGAGGCCCGTGTGATTATCAACTCAGCAGCTGGCATAGGGCTTTACTGGGTATCTCTTCAAAGCCCACATGCCCGGGATCTGTGTGGAGCTGCTTGTTAGAGTCAAAGGAGGTGGAGAACGAGCCTGTAATTAGAAGTTTAGCAGGTGACCACGTGCCACTGGCTTGGAGATCCTGAAGCTACTTTCAATGGCCTTGAGACTCAGGATCCCTTCAGCCCCGGTGTAGACCAGGCTGGGACCTGGCCCTCAGAACTTAGCTTCAGGGTATCATGAGATAACATTTCAGACATCTGACTGCTTCCCCAGTGACCCCTCTTTTCCTGGTGTCCCCTTTGAGACTTGTGTATTATACTCCGACAGCCCAGCAGATCTCAGCTCTCTGCACAAGACAGTGGTAAAGCCAAGCTGCCCTCTGTGGTCTGTGGGGATGAGACTCAGGCCCCCAAATCACCTTAGGCTGTAAATAACTCCCCGGAAGAAAGCCAGGATTGCTGTGTGTGTACTATTCTGAACTAAGAGAATAGTATTCTTAACATTTTGTTCTGCTTGCATTAGATTTTATTTTAAGGAATAAGGTAAGGCCTATTCCTCATACTCCCACCGAGAGGCCTACCTTCTCTAGGTTATAAGTTAATGCAGCTTAAGGCGTCCAGTGACTGTCTTGTCATCCAAGGGAAGGAGAGGTGGCTTGTATTCATGGCTTCTAATCAAACTTAAGGAACCCTTCTGCTAGCCGTGGGAAACTTAGGGCTTAGTGGTGTCTGGGAAGTAGGTTGTTGTCTTGGTATGGGAATGAGGTGTAGAGAGGGCTCTGGCCTCTGCCTGGGTCACACACCATGGCCCTGTGCATTCAGGAATACCAGGGCTGAGCACAGCGGCCTCTCAATATGGGCCATGTTCCTACAGGTGACCCACAACCAGGAGAATGTGTTTGACCTGCAGTGGCTGGACTTGCCAGATGTGGCCCCGGAGGAGCTGGAGGCCCTCTCCAGAAACATGGTGTTCCATCTCCGCAGACTCATCGATGAGCGTGACGAGTGTACCGAGGTTGGCCTGTGGGCTGCTGTAGCCGGCAGGATGGCTCCCTGTGGTGGCCACTCCTCCAGCACTTCTCTCGGTCTGAATGCCTCCCGGCCTGCTGGTCAGGATCTTTGGGGTGGGACACTGGTATTTCACCTGCAGCGAATGGTCTTTGAGGAGACACCACAGGAAGACAGAGACTGACCGGGTGCCTAGCATGGGTGGGGCCTGCTTCCTTCCACTCACCTTTGTCACACTGAATAGTACCTCCTTCTGAAAACACRTGGCAGCCTCTCCCTCCTGCTTCTCAGTCTCTTGTTTCAGCCGTTCTTTACCTAGTCAGGGCCTAGACCCTTCGCCAGTCCAGGGGACAGTGGTGAACTGTGTGTTCCTGTCTTATCCCTGTCTCGTGCAGCTGATCGTGGACCTGACACAAGAGAGGGACTACCTCCAGGCACAGAACCCTCCCAGCCCTGGCAAGTTCTCTAGTCCAGACTCCACACCAAGCCCTACCAGCAGCCTGTCCAGTGAGGACAAGCAGCACCTGGCGGTGGAGCTGGCTGACACCAAGGCCAGGCTGCGGCGCGTCAGGCAGGAGCTGTGAGTCTTGCTGCTTTTCCCTCTTCTTTGTGGTGTGGACCAAACATGGTCTTCTCGTGTAGTTTGCTTACACGCGTGGTGTTGTGGGATAGCTCTGCTGACATACAGCTCCTTGTGGCTGAAGGCTCTTCGCCAGCCCTCTGCAGGCCTGCACTTGGAGGAAAGGCCTCCTCTCCTGGTGCTCGGGCTCCGGCCAGCTGGTCTGTCAGAGCCGGCTGCTGGGTCATGTGGGCTCGGTGAGCAGAGTGTTTTCTAGGTTCACTTGGTTCTTTCCTGTTTTCTTGAATGTTACTTGTCCATCTGGGGAGTTGCTCAACCCTGGTTCTCCATGTCTGTTCTCACAGAGTCATCTGTGAACTCACAGAGTCATCTGTGAACTCACAGAGTCATCTGTGAACTCACAGAGCTGTGACTACACTCTGTCTGTCTGTCTTGTACACTTAGGGACAACAGGTGATGATTGGACCCAGTTTAAGAGTACATATTAGAAACCTAAGACTTTTGAGCTGGGGAGATGGCTTAGTAGGTACAGTACTTGCAAAGTTTGGAACTCCAACACCCACATAATAGCACATCTATAACCCTGCACTGGGAGATTGCGATGGAAGGATCCCCAGGGTTTGCTGACCGGCTGGCCTAACTGAACCAGCAAGGCCCCCTTCAGTAAGAAAGTCTGCCTCAAGGAAAGTAATATGGAGTGCGTAAAGAAGAACACGAACTATCARATATCTGGTTCTACATGCACTTGCACAAGTGAGCATGCGCGCACGCACACCCCCCACTTACCACATGCACAAGCACACAGAAGTGTCCGGAACATTTTCCCAGGCTCCCAGAAGCCTGTGTGCCCTCCTTTCTCCTCTGTGGTCCTAGAAGTAGCAGTCTGTTTACAGAGCCTGCCAAGGAACATCCTCCCCTCACAATCTCCTAATCACCCGTGTAGGGAGGAGAAGACGGAGCAGCTTGCGGACACCAGACACGAGGTGGATCAGCTGGTCCTGGAGCTTCAGAAGGCCAAGCAAGATGTGAGCACAGGGCCTGGGCCTGCATGTCCAGGGGCTAAGTCTGGGGTCCCCAGTGTCTGCCCCAGGGGGTCAGGAATGGAACGTGGAACTCGTCCAGTAAGGCTGTCTCAGAGCATCCTCAGGATGCCAACCATGTTTCTTAGTGTGAGGCGACTCCACAGGGAGGCATGAACGTGTCACTCCTTGGCCACCGGGAGACCGCACTCTGTAGGGCTTTGACCCTTTCTTCCTCCTCAGATGTGTGCCTCCATCTGGGTTTCCACCTTCTCCGCTCTTACAGAATATTCAGCTTGCAGCCGATGCCCGGTCAGCCCGTGCCTATCGGGATGAGCTGGACTCGCTGAGGGAAAAGGCAAACCGTGTGGAGAGGCTGGAGATGGAGCTGGTACGCTGCAAGGAGAAGCTACACGACGTCGACTTCTACAAGGCTCGCATGGAGGTAATTGGCCGCTCCTCAAGAGGGAGGTAGTGGCCTTCGGGCTTCCACACGCTGCTGCTGACACAGCCTCCGAGGCCTGTGTCCACAGGATCTGAGGAGAGGTCCCGCTGAAGCAGCTGCTTCCTTTGTAGCCCACCTGGGTCTCCCTCTAGCCCTTCTCTTATCTCCAGATGTTGGGAGGGCAAGGGGGGGCAGTGATGTGTCTTAGAGATTTTCTCTCTCCTCTTCAGGCCTATCTTAGGGTTTCTACTGCTGTGGTAAGCACCAGAACCAAAAGAAACTTTGGGAGGGAAGAGAGGGTTTATTTCACAGTGCAGCATGTAGTTATTGCTGACGGAGCCTAGGACAGGAACCTAGATGCAGGAGCTGGTGGAGAGGCTGTGCAGGAGTGCTCCTTGGAGGAGTGCTCTTCCCGGCCTGCCCAGCTCAGGCATAGGCTGCCTACAGTGGGGCCTGACCCTCCCATCTCAATGTCTAAGAAAAGGCTGCTAGCCTTGCCCTCAGGCCAGTCGCTCACAGGTGTTTTCTCAATTGAAGGTCCCTCTTCCCAAATGACTCCAGCTTTTGTATCAAGTAGACATAAAACTAGTTAGGACAACATATTGATGACTTCTGTTTGTGGTTTGGTTTTTTGGTTGGTTTGTGGTTTTTTGGTTTGTTTGTTTGTTTGTTTGTTTGTTTTGGGTTTTGTTTGTTTCCTACGGCTCGTAATTTCCAGGCTATTTGCTAGGCCTCAGTCTCTGCATCTATAAAATAAAAATACTGTCGAAGTCTTAAAGATGCGCAGTGTGGAGTGCGGGTGCTTGTGCAGGTTCCCCGTTGACTCCAGACGATGGAAGTCTGCCAGCTTAGTTCTGTTTGTTACCTTACTCATTGTCTTTGCAGCTGTGGGCACACACTGTGTGTGTGTGTGTGTGTGTGTGTGTGTGTGTGTGTGTGTGTGTGTGTGTGTGTGTGTGTNTGTGTGTGTGTGTGTGTGTGTGTGTGTGTGTGTGTGTGTGTGTGTTTTGGGGGGTGGGGCAGGATGACTGTCCAGTGTTGATCCTCTTCTCCCTTGTCAAGGCACAGTCTTTCTTGTTCTGTGGTTATGTTGCTGTGTTCTCCGGGCTTCTTCCCGCCTCGCTATAGGTGTGCTGTGACAACAGGTGTGTGCTGTGACAACAGGTGTGTGCTGTGACAACAGGTGTGTGCCATCGAATCAGGCTTTCACAAACTTTTTTAAAGATTAACCTTATGTTTAATTGCGTGTGTGTAGGGAAACCTACAAGGGAGTGTGTGTCGGCAGGGGCTATGTGCATGTGTGTGCCGGGGCCCACAGAGGCTGAGGTTGACGGTGGTTGTGATCTGCTCAATACCTAGGTGCTGGGAACTAAACCTGGGTCCTCTGCAAAAGCAGTAAGCACTGCTAACCACTGAGCTACCTCGCACCCCCTTGTGTCTAGTTTTTGAGTGGATTCTAGGGATTCAGCTTGAGTCATCAACCTTATATAGCAAATGTTTTTGTGCTCCAGGCTGTCTCTATCTGCCTGTCTGTCTTTTCTTTTTTTGAGATTGTCCTAGGCTCCAGTATCTTTCCTCAGCCTTCTCAGAGCTTGGGCTATAGGTTCATGCCACCAAGCCCAGCTCAAGACTTTACGTTAAATCCTTTACATTAAACCACTGGGGCACGCCGAATGAACAAATCAGGGATAGACCCAGGGCTGCCCTGACCGTGCTCTGCGATGTCTTTGCGCCTGTAGACCCCCTTGGCTGGCGAAGGTTTGGCAGCCTTCTCCTTGGGCAGTGACACTAAGTGACTGCTGAGAACATGTGAACTGCCAGAGACGATAGAGTTTAGCACTTATTTGCTGTTGAGAAATCGCAGTGTTTCTTCCTGGCGGCCTGGTAGGTAGCTTCTGGGGTGGCTGAGCACAGGCCTGGGTGCCCCGCCATCCCTGCTGTGGGGCTTGCTCTCCCTCCGACACACTCATCCTCCGGCTGTAGCCATGGCTGACGAGGGGAGCTCTAGGGGATAGAKAGGGCTGAGCAGCGTTCCTCAGCGCGCTCAGCGTCCGCCTGAGGGATGYGAGGAGCCGGAGCCGGAGCTGGAGCCAAGGCCTCCCTCGTCTTGGGAACAGCTGTTCCAAAGCTGACTTAGGAAGTGTGAGGTCTAGCCTGAGGGGCTGAGGCGRAGAGTGTGCACCAGCTGGGCTTTGATKCTTCTTCAGATGCCACCATCGGAGCCTCGGGCGTGGTCTTGTGWGTTAAGTAGTTCTTTGGGTTTCCGCCTTGATTCTGTTAATAGTAAGATGATATATTTGTCTACGTGAGGCCTTTCAGAGCAGGAGAGGATGCATGCCTGGTTTGCAGACACCATGAGGCCAGAGCTACCCGATGAGTTGGGCCTGAGAGGAGAAGCATGCTCTTCTCAGGAATATGGCCACCCCAGTCGGGGGTGTGGAGCACACGRTGCCTGGATGCTCCTCCCGACAGCCCTGGGAGCTGCCCCCRGAGARCGTGTAGAATGGTTATGATGCCTTTGCCCTCTCACACTTGGAATATTTTGGTGTGGGATTGTTGTCACTGAGGTGATGTTGACTGAGCAGTGTGGAGACC
>BDUI01014383.1:16515-39957 GCA_002335545.1 Apodemus speciosus | reverse complement strand
GGAGCAGTGGAGGCTGGCCATGACCACGTGGAGAGACAGGGTTGGGGAGAAGAGCCCAGGAGGGGCAGAGAGGTGAGAGTGTAGAGAGTTAAGAGCAATGAGAGAGAGGATGGGCAAGCAGCCCCTTTTACAGTGGGCCAGGTCTATGGGGTGGGGCATACCTGGCTGTTGCCAGGTAATTATGGGGTGGAGCTTAGACAGAGTACTAACACAGAACATTTTTCATATTGACCCTAAGTATTTACTACAAAGACAAGGTGAGATTGTATGTAATTTGAAGAATATAATGTATCCATATATTCTAGTCATCTTCTCTGAGTATTTAAAGTTTTATTAATACCCTGGTTCTGCTCATTCTTTCTCTCCTTGGAAAAGCTCTCTACCATTTATATGAAACAAAATCCCCATAATGATTCCCTAAACCCCCATAGGTAAACCCATTTTCTTAATAGTTACCTTGCTCTACTTCCAAATTAAAGAAGACTCCTTTGTAAAAACTATTCTTATACCAAAGAAGAGACTCCTGGCTTACCTTTAGATGCCATGCTATAAATCTACTCCTACCATGAACCAGTGCATGGAGGAAAGTTTTGAAGAACCAAGGAATTATATACACCCAAAAGAATTGGCCACTGCCTTTCAGAGCAAAATCTAGACTACTAAAATTTAAGATGTTCTGTCCAAGAGGGCTTGAGTACACTACTAAGGCTCATCTTTCTCTACTGATTTTTAAGAAAACCACAGTGTGTGTATACCTGTACTCTCAAAAGAAGATTAAATCAAATGTTTAGGAAGCAAGTGTGTTAGGAAAGTAAGTAGAACATGGACATTGGAGGGATGTGTTTGAGTTAAATTGCAAAGCAAGTGCAAGCTGGCAATCAGAAAAGGAAAATAGCTAGTTACTGGAATGATATCATTTTGGTTTTCACCCTGAAATACCAGAAACATTTTGCAAATGTTAATGGATCATCAATTATTTTCTTACAGACATGGATAATTCACAGCTGAATTCACATGGTTGTATTCCAATTAAACTTTATTTAAAGGAAGGATGGCAGGGCATATATAAAAAAATAGTAGCATTTTTATCAATAGCTGCATTACATGTGCTTAATTTTCTTGACTTTAAGTATATAGTATCCAATATTCCAGTTTTTTGATCATTTTGCACATCTCTCTTTTAAGAAGCATGCTTATAACAAATATGACTATATGCACACTCTAATGACAGTCCATTAAGCATACAATTTTATACCTGGGAACAAAATAATAACTCTTGTATATCCTTTATTTGATTGACAAATAGGACACTGAGTATGCTAATATAGCATTTGGCCCAAGGTCACACTCTGTGTTTAAAGTGGAATTATGAAGCTATAATGTGCTGACTGGAGATAGCCTGAAACATCACTTGTAACTCTACTAATTATAAACATGCATCATGAGTCAGATTTCAAATAAAAAAGTATGGTGAGATATGCTAGCAATTCTCAGATTCAGGAAAAAGAAACAAAAAGACCACCAATTAATTAAAGGCAATTTTCAACTTTGTTATAAATGAGCCCATCTCTCAAAAACTGAAGAGCTAAAAATATCCATAGATCATAAGTACAGGGCTTGCTTTAACATATGTGAAGCCCTGGGTTTGATCCCTGGCACTGCAAGAAAAATATTCTTATATTTATCTTGTAATATTTTTGACAGGAGTATATGCTTAATAAATTCATTAAGTGTGTATTTTGGAAATTTGCAAAAAAAAAATGAAATTCCTGACATCAAAAATAAAGCTGTCTATTTGATGGAATTAATTATAGAATATTGCAAGGAAAGCATACTGTGTACCTCTGACACCTAACATATTATGACCACAAACTGCATGTACACAATTGATACTTCTGTTATCACTCTTTTGGGAGATTTGAGTACAAAAGAAAACTGATAGAAAAATCACCATAAACACAAGTCCTTGGTAACTGAACTTCACTTCTTTTAAAGCTAAAAAGATCAACCTCACAAGATTACTTTCCCATTTTGATGCACTAAATCATTTTTATCAGGTGATAAAAGTAGTCAGCAAGACCAACCTCTTCTATTTGCCATGCAAGAGGAAAAGCACCAATAACTCAGGGATGTGAGCAACACAGTACCAAATTGCACAAATATGAAGCACCTATTGAACAGCTCATTCATTTTGTATCAGGGCAACTTTTGTCCTTCTCTGGTATTGTTGAGGCAAGATAGCTGATAGGTCAGTAGATAGATAAATAGACAGACAGATAGATGGGTAAATGATTAGGATGATTGATAGATTGATAGATGATAGACAGATAGACAGATAGGTAGATGAAGAAATAATATGCCCATTATCCAGCACTGCTTTTGAAGAGTTCACTCTGTCCAAAGTGAGATCCTTTGAAAGCTTGTTAGTAATGCAGAATGTTAGCTTCAGCCCATACCTAGTGAATCAAAATTCCTGGGGGATCCATACGTAATCTGAGTTTGAAAAACATTGATCTATAGTACTATATACTGTTTCATTTTCTAGCCTCAGCCAAAGTTGGTTAGAAATGAAACAAGGGCATAGTACTATCCATTGGCATCAACATCTTGCTAAAACAACAGTTAAGGTGAATAGTATTGGTGTCGTTCATCTAGAACTACAAGTAATATAATAACACTCATTGCTCCCAAGGCATTTTAGATGTATAATCTATTCCTTTATTAGAAAGCAGTAACAAAGTCAATTCTTTATAGATTTATCTCCATGCTTTAGTCCATATTGGCACTTCAATGTATTCACCTTCACTGCTGGTTGTGGCAGCATGCCCAGGTTCACCACTCAAATGCCTAAAGTAATACAGGATCACCAGAAACAAGATGATGGAAACTGGCCAGACTCCCAGCATCTCATAACAAAGTTACTTGGATGGGTAAGACAGGGGAGGGAATGGGTAACAACAGGATGCCCCAGAAACCTGCTGTGCAGAAACTGAGAGAATGAAGTTGGGTAGAGAGGAAAAATCCGATATTTTTTTTTAAAAACATTGAACATTGTAATCAAGCCAAGTACTGTTGGGAAAAATCCTATCAGTGGGGAATGTACAACAACCAAGAATGTGCTGGCAGAACATAAAACTGACTGGCAGAGCTACAAACAGTTTCCAACTCTGCATATTGAGTTGGCACCTACAACTGTAGGTTGAGCAAAATCCACAAGTGAAGATCTGTTTCCATCCAGTCAATCAACTACACATTGAGACCTTATTATGTTTGAGCCCTGTATGATGGGCTGATAGATTTCTAAGATGAATAAATGTCACCTTGGTCCATATAAAGCTTCCAATCTAACAAGGACAGAGGCAAGCGAAACAATGATACTAAACAATATTTTTTTGAGAATATATATTCTGATCATTGGGGTTGGGGAGGGTAAAAATAAGAGTGAGGAAAATGCTCTGTCAGAAAAGCTAAGAAAAGTTCTAAAGAGCAGATATCTGAGATGGGTACTAAAATAATAATTATGAGTTTTCCTGGCCAAAAAGTAATAGGAGCCCATATCAGTGATGTCTATCTGTTATGTGTGTCTGTGGATATGAATAGGAATGGCAAGAAGTTGTTTGTGACAGAGTAAGAAATGATGCTGAGAAAGATTTCTTGCACATGTCAGAGAAGAGGGGAAGGAGGCTATCACTAAACTTCTTAAGGTGAGTCCTATAAGTACCAAAGATTTATGGGAAGATTTCAAATGAAGGAACAACTGAATTAGGTATGAAGCTAGAAATTGCTAAACATCAATTTAAGTAGATAACAATTGTTTTCAGTAATACAACCCATAGGTCAAAAAAGAACAACAAGGACAACAACAGTGATCCTGGGGACGTTTTTGGCACTTGGAAAGTTAGAAAGCAACAAGAGGTCAAATGGAAGATCTATAATCAAATCAAATACGCCTCTCAAAGGGATATTGGATATTCCCGTACTCAAGTAGCTACTTTGTGCTACTCGCTCAATAGCTTTTCTTGAAGCAATAATAAAGGAAGCCTTGTTCATCATTGCAGCTGGCTAAATCTGTCCAAGTTACAATTTCTCCAAACTCAATCATGACATTTTTCCCTTTTTCTACATTAAGGGCTACATCAATTTGCATTTTATATTAGACTCAATTTTTTAAATTAAAATATGTCACTTATTTAAAATGTCTGCATCTTAATGTCAGCCTGAATTTAGTAGTATCCATTACACATAACTTTATTTCATTCTTTAAATAACAGGATGGGGGGCAATCATCATTTATAGAAGTTGTATCACACTAAGTATCCTTTTTCAAAATGATTTCACATTTTCTGTGCTTTCTTCATTGAAATGCACATCTAAATTATGTCCATTTTTGGTCTTTTTAAATTTTAGTCTTAAAACTTGCCAATAAAATGAAAGTAAAATGTGCTTTTTAAAATGGGCTCTGTATCTCAAATCATTTAGACCTTAATTGTCCTGGTATTGAATTTTGGAATGATAATTACAAAACAATATATATAATTTTACTCCAGGGACTCCACTTGCAAAAATTATAATTGAGTTGTAAATTTGTAGCTACCTAAACCTCATGTTTTTATTATAGCATTGTTGTAGTAAAGTGAGTTGTGAACATCAATGATTATTAAATCTCTGAAGATTAAGGTAAGTGCAAAAGACTAATGCAAGGTATTTTTCCAGGTAGAAAAAACAGAAAATGAGAATCAATGATGTCTACTTAGAATACATAATCATCTAAACATCACATTAAATGAAGTGGGCTTTTATTGTTTTGTTTTCTTTCTAAAACAACCAGCTGAAAACATCTTCATTTTGTAAAGCTTATCATTTCTAGTATCATGGACATGCAGAAATTATTCTCTAGATTTAATATAGTTTTCTATATATAAAAGGCATCCTGGTTGTTGCCAGATCTGAATTTAAAATCTAAAAGAACTGGACTTCAAATAAAAATAGTGAATGCACTCACTTGGCAGCTAAGTACATCGTGTGAGTGCCTTTGCCGCCACTATCCACATTTTAAATCCAGTGAACCTAAAGGTATTACATCTGTCATCAAAGCAATGCACACAAGGCCCTAAAGCTGTGTGCTATGATCCGCTGCAGTAGGAAAGCTAGCTCTTGTCAGATTCATAGCATCTTATATTTGTACAGATCCATAGGCATCCAGGCCTATGTCATGCCCTCAGGAGGGAATCCTTGTCTACCAAGAAATAAATTGTGGGAATAAGAACTGCTCACAATCCTGTACATGAATGTAAAGTACTTTGAAATTTTCTGTACAGATGGACTATGTTGTGTGCGTGGTAAACAGCTATTAAATATTACTCACTCGATATTTTAATAGAAGGATCACTATCTATATAAACATGGCTTTTTTCTCAACCCACTAGAGATTCTTGAACCCACCCACTAGTAACTATTCTGAAATAGTCGAACTCCATCCACCCACATGCAGCAGAGGAGTAACAAAGTACAGCAGTCATGAGTGGCAATAAAACTGTTGGGGAAAAGAGATTCTTTCCTAAATAGTTAGAAGAAAACTTACAACATTTAGACTGATCTGTGGTAATGTCCAAGGACATAAATAAGTTTTTCACCCCCTTCTTCCATTTTTCATGTTTATTCTTGTTTCAGAAAAACTAATAAAATTTAACAGGAAGACATGATTATCATTACATTTGAAACTTAGAGAAGAGAAATTAAGGCATGAGATGGACACCCAAGAAAATGAAAGAACAAATAAAGATGCTGATAGATTTAGTAGTAAATTAGTTCTTCAGTWAACTCTAGAAACAATCTGTTGAAGTTGTATAATTATACATACTCACATGCATGCACACCCATAACACACACTTACATACACACTATGTATATACAGATTTAGTGCAAAGTGTTAACATGAATCTCTACCACACAGTTCATGGATCAAAACTTTGGACATATCCAATTATCTACTTTAATCATATCAGGCTTGGCAAGAAGTAAAATGCTTGAAAATTCTTTGGAAAACACTAAATTTCATGAATGAAATAAAAGAATTAATTTTTTATTGTTATAGGAAACTAATGATTCAGCAAGAAAGTAAAGGAATATTCATTCAATATTTAGAAATAATGCTCTTTTTTTGATTCAAAAAAGGCTTTCATTGTAACTATTTTCAGGGTTTTTACAAATAATGGGAGAAAAATAAATGTTTTCTTTTGAAGCTTACATACTAAACCTAATGTTAATGCAAAAAGAACATTTCATAACAATTATTATTATTTTCTATTCATAAAACATCAAAAAGAAAGAGACATGTATGACATATAACCCCAAATTCTCCTGCTAAACGAAAGAAAGAGAGAGAAAGAAAACAAAAGAAAGGAAGTAAAAAGACAGACAGAAAGAAAGAAAGACTTTGTTTTCTATTATAATAGACAGGGAATAACATCATCTGCTAAATCAACTTACAGTATTTAGAAATTAATCCATATTATCGAATATCAAACACATTTAAATATTATATGAAATTTAATTGGTATAAAATAAAAAGAACAGCCTCAAATTATTCTGCTGATATGTAAGTTATTGTGGCTGATGAATATTTATATAGCTATATATTAGGCAAATAAAATTTTATAAAATATGCTTCACATACTCCAGGCACATATTCTATTCTTATAGTATGAGTTAATGCAAGTTTATTTTAAAAGAAAGTGTTCACGCTACAAGATGTTATAATTGTATTTATTTGTATATATGTGTGCATAATTGGGTGAGTGAGCATAGTCTTATATGGATGGAATCATGTATGTATAGATGCATATACATGTCTGCCTATCTGTAAAGGTCATATTTTAGCCTTGGAGTGTTGGGTATATATAGCCATTCACCTTATTTATAAGTATAAGTTGTCTCCCTGGATCTGAGACTCACAGTTGGGCTAGCCAGAAAGTCCCAGAGGCAGCCAGACAGGACAAAAATAAATTTGGTAGGCATCAGATTACATGGAAATGCTGTTACAGACAGTGATGATTGACAATACAAAGGTTCCAAGTCAATAACTTATCTGCCATGTTCAAAAAAATTACTGAGGCCAAAGAAATGTGAGAAGGTGAGTAAAACTTCAATGAGCTAGAAAAATGAAGTCAAGAAATGTAAGCCAATATCTTTAGGAGATTGTATGAATTTTGCTTTCCTACATTAAAATCACAAACCAAACTCTGTAAGGTTTTGAATGGTAAAATGGCAGGATTTGGCTTCCTTTTCAAAGGACAATTGCAGTTGTCATCAATGCAGACTCTCCAGAGCAATGACAGAGGCATGGTTTCAGATTAGAGGTTACTGCAATTTAGAAAAGAAATAAAAAGTTCCAACAAGCATGATGCTAATATAGTTAGGGAAAAGTGGTTACATTCTGAAGGAATGATGAAAGTACAGTGGATATGGTATGCAAGAGATGGGGCATGCATATGAATGGTTTCAAGGGTTTATATAATGAAGAATAAAAAACTAAAATTAAAATTGGTTGAAATAAAGAAACTGAATAGGGTCGATTTTTAAAGAGAAGTTCTGGTTTGAGTAAATTACTTTTAAGTGTAAAATAGGCTATTGAATATATATGCTTGAAGATCAGCAGAGAAATTAATGTGAGACAATAGTGCATGAAGTCACAAAGGTGAGGGAAGACCAAGAAAACAATTAAAAGCCCTGAAAAGGTGACAGAAAACAGTACAAAATGAAACCATGACATTTTACTGTCAGATATTCTAGTTAACACTCAATTTGACATAGCCTTGAATTACATAAAAGAGTCTTGTTTGAACAACTGCCTTTATCAAGTTGACAAATCTGGGCATGTTTGTAAGGGATTCTCTTGCTTTACTAATTGATGTTAGAGGGCCCATTGTGGGTGACACCATTTCTTAGGCAGGAGGTCTAGGAATTTGTATATGTGACACATACTTTCTTTTCTTGAACTCCTGCCTTGATTTTCATCCTCAGTGATGAATTGTGACCTGGATGTGTAAGATAAACAAACTCTTTCCTACACAAGTTGTTTTTGTTCCYGTTGTTTTCTGACAGCAAGAAATAAAACTTGAATACCACATAACATAAGCATACCAGGAGAAGGCATTATCCAATGCAAAAACATTTCTCACAGGTCAAGTGCAATAAGGACTGAAACTCACCTCTGAAGTACAGTAAGAAATCTAAAGAATGTTACTAGCTGGTATATTTTTGTAATATAGGATATCCAAAAACACTATAATAAAAGTTTTTTCCATCATTACATAACTATATTTGTCAAGCACTGCCAACTCTATGCTTTTCCCAATAATTCCAAAAGCAGATTTTCTCTTCTCTTCATGTATTCAGACACCAAAACACCAATTATGCCACTTATTTGAGATTATACAGCTAATATCTCCTCCTGTGGGTATTTTGTTCCCCCTTCTAATTAGTTCTAATTTGTTCTTCCTTCTTCTTGAGTTTCATTTGGTCTGTGAATTGTATCTTGGGTATTCCAAGCTTCTGGGCTAATGTCCACTTATCAGTGAGTGTATATCATGTGTGTTCCTTTGTGATTGGGTCTCCTCACTCAGAATGATATTTTCTAGTTCCATCCATTTGCCTAAGAATTTCATGCATTCATTGTTTGTAATAGCTGAGTAGTAAACCAGATACACTGAAACTCCACTGTGCAATTGTAACACATATTGTTGAGGGACATCTGGGTCCTTTCCAGTTTCTGGCTATTATAAATAAGGCTGCTATGAACATAGTGGAACATGCATCCTTATTACATGCTGGGGAATCCTCTGGATATATGCCCAGGAGTGCTATAGCAGGATTCTCTGGTAGTATTATGCCCAATTTTCTGTTGAATCCCCAAACTGATTTCCAGAGTGGTTTTACCAGCTTGCAATCCCACCAGCAGTAGAGGAGTATTCCCAGGCACTATTGTGGATGCCCAAAAGTACTTGCTGACAGGAGCCTGATATAGCTGTCACCTGGGAGACTCTGCCAGTGCATGACAAATACAGAGGGGGACACTCTCAGCCAACCATTGAATTGAGCACAGGGTCCTGATTGAGGAGATAGAGAATGGACCCAAGGAACTGAAGGGGTTTGCAGTACCAATAGGAAGGAAAACAATTTTAACCACCCAGTACTCCCTGAGCTCCCGGGGACTAAACCTGGCACCAAAGAGTACACATGGTGTTACCCATGGCTGCAGATGGATATGCATCAGAGGATGGCCTCGTTGGACATCAAAGGGAGGAGATGCCCTTGGTTCTGAGAAGGCTAGATTCCCCAGTACAGGGGAATGCCAGGATAGGGAAGCAGGAGTGGGAGGATTTGTGAGCAGGGAAGGGGGGTGGGTTAGGGAATTTCTGAGGGTTTGGGGACCAGGAAAGGGAACAACATTTGAAATGTAACTAAAGAATATATCTAATAAAAAATAAGATTGTACAGCTAATAAACAGCAAAGCCAAAACTGGAGTTCACATTTGCCTTGATTTGAAAGTGAATGAATAGTAAACCATAATATATTTTATAACCAGGACAAGATATACTAATAAAAATCAATTATGATTAATGATCTTCAAATACATGTTACTTCATTACAGATGTTTCCCATTTGTGGTTRTGCTTTCAATTTGGCACCTCAATATATTTTATCATATGACCCAGCAATTTAGAACCTTTGTTCAGCCCCTGGGGTAAACAAGTTTTCACTATACAAGTACATTATATAATGGATAAAACCTTTAAAATGCTAATGTCATATAAGGAACAAGATGTTATATGTTTTAATCACATTTCCTTTTCTCTTATTGTCTTACTTAAAACAAGAATCAGAGAGTTATTTCCACCCCCACATACCAAATTGTACTGTTAACAAGGACTCTCCTAGACACAAAAGTTATGTGGCAAATCGAATTGTTTTAGGGCCATGTTCTTATCCTTACACTCAAGTTGGAAAAGACAATAAAGAATCACATTAAGGGCTGATGAGATGACTTAGCAGGTAGTGAGGTTGCTTACTGCTGAAACTTTAATCTAAGTTTGACCCTCAAAATCCATGTAGTAGAACAAGCAAACTGATTCCTTCAGGTTGTCCTCTGACCTCCATATATTGTGGTAGATACATATGTGTTCTAGCACATATACACTGAATGAATGAATGAATGAATGAATGAAAAAATAAAGTTTTTTTTTTTTATTAAAAAATGCACTCAAAATACCAAATTTGATGAGAAAAATTTATGGATACTAGTGAGTTGAAAACACACAGTGTTCTTTGACAATGTTCTTTGGTACTTGGCATTTTTAAGCATTCAGACACCAAAACTATTTATACATTGTTGGATTAACAAGAAGTGAAGGCAAGAAGAAGTGAAGGCAGAAGTCCGTAGTAGGCAAAGGCTCACACAACTGGTATTACTGCCCAGGGGACAGGAAAACATTGAGGTTCATGAAAAGTATGGGCCAGTGGCTTGATGTGTACTGTTCATTGTGATTAAGTCATATCTGTTGAATTAATATCAGAATCTTTATAATGATGATAAAATAATTGTGGTGATAGTAGTGATGAAGATACTGGCATTCAAATTAGCACATTGTATTATCCTAAATTATTCCATGCTATGATCCTAAGCATAAACTTAGATATTATAGGTCTCACACAAATAAATCATTTAAGAGACTATCTTTAGATATAAAACAATTTACACTTAACTTCTTGTAGTCTACAAGAATGTAAATGAATATGTGCTTAGGTGCAGTGCTGCAATTCCTTTTTAATGTGTTGATGACTTAATTGTGGTACCTAGGTATAGTAAGCATCTGTGATTGAAAAGAGTCAGTGAAGTTAAACAATTTTAATTTTCTCAATATCTTTCAGTTTTCCAAACCTAGTCTATAGTAACGCTTTACCATAGACACCTTTATTCTTTTGAAATTATAGTGAGCAATAATATTAAATACAGTGAGTCTAGAATATTAGAAGTTACAAAAATCAATAAAGGGTGAGCTTATATCTACTATAATTTGAATTTTGACTCCAGAAAATTGGTATTACAAAAAATACTCTCACAGAAAAATCCACATCTTCTTTCATTATAGCCTTAAAAAATTAAAAGATAATTGTAGTTTTGGAAACAGGAAATAACAATTCTCTTTTCTTCCAAATATGGATGAGGTTTAAATAACTTGTGATGCATAGTCTGTTCCAGTAGCCGTCATTCATGGCTCATCCCACCTACATAACTCTTTTGAGTAAGAAACCTAAAATAACACGACTTACCTACTATAAAGGATGTGGCATTGTGTGGTAGCATAAAAGTTATCTATCTCAAATTTATGAAAACAAAAATTTATTCTGTATACAAATAGTGTAATACAATTAGTAAAAATGCAATAATTCTGATCTTAGACCCCCTAAGTTATATTTGTTCAAACATACAGAAAATATAGAGATATTGAGGTCTCTTTCCTAACTTTTATATTTTGTATTTAAAAATTAAACCATATAAATTCATTATTGTAATGGAAGCAGTACTAACTTCATTAAATATTTCGTCTTTTAAAAGTACCATATAACTTTTTTTAATTCCAGTGATAAACCAAGATGAAAAAAAAAAAGAAATAGATCAAATTATTTCCAAGTAGCAATGAAGAGGACTGAATTTATTTTATAAGACAAATGTTTTAAAATGCTTAATAGTGTACTTCCTCAATTGGCAGTAAGTGAATTGCTAATTACAATCTAGTTCTTTCTATTACACATAAAGATAGAAAATCTGGGAGTATTTCTGCAACCTAAATGAGTTAGCAATGTAGACAAATGTCAGATGAATCGAGGAGCAAAGCAGTCAAAGGCGTTGTTTATTAAAGTTCATGGATAATTACTGTAGTTGTAGAGGAGAAATTTTATCAGTCTTCAAGGGTGTACACTGAGTTCAGTTCTATTTAAATTTTCTATGATTTAATAAATGGTTACCCATTTACGTAGAGCAACTACTTTTAAAAAATTACTGAGTAAATTAAGTCTCAATATATTCAGCCTGATTGAAAATCTTCACCAAAAGTAAATATAAGGTGTACCTATCACCTCACTAGAACTGAAGAAAGCATTTTAAAATCTATAGTAATAACAGTTCCCTTGTATTAAACAAGGAAATTAATGTATCTMCATAATAGAAAAATTAATAGTATTATATGTAACTAACAAGAAAAATTGAGCTCTACAATAACTTATCATAATTTTAAATTCATCAGTTCACATTTAGCCCCCACCTTACCTACCGACTGGAAATCTCTGCTGAGCAAATGTTACTGAAACACAGCTTTCTCTGTTCTAAGCCAGCCAGGCAATCTACATTCAACTCAGTCCTGTCTACTCAGTTCAAGTCTGTACCTTCTGCTGACTTTCTTTATCCCTCACAAATCAAAGAACTGCCCTACTATCCTTGCAATTCAGAAAACTTGGCCCACTCTCCTCTATTGCCTTGTCCCCTCATTGACCTCCAAGAAAATCCTCTCCTAACYTTTAAAATCAAGTAAATGAACTGCTGGAGAAAAAAATATTTTAACTAGACATGAATTTTCAACACCTTTCTCACTGTGTATGGAAATCTGAGGCACATATCATATTTTTCTTACATACTTGTAAACTGTAAGTTTATAGCTTAAATAATTACAAAATGATTTCACTATATTCTTCCAAAAAAATCCTCTGAAACAAAGCTGTATACAGTACGTTTAGTCAAGTATATTTAGTTTCCGGCCATTATTCCAATAGTTATCTACTGCATTTGTGAAGTATACCTCTAGGACTAATCAACCACCACAAACTTGTTAGAGCTTCCAAAGACCAAGAATTCCTCTCTTCATAGTCTATATGCCTATCTGGCAACTGAAAACATCAAGGCACCCCACTACTCCTAATCACTATGCTATAATCCAAAACATCCTGGGTATAGGATTACAAATTTCAGCTCCCAGAATAAATTTCAAACAAAGTTAAGAACCATCAAGAGTCTAGAACTCCCTGATCCCTGCTTAGGGATCAGTTGCAACCAGGTGGCAGTTAGTTTTTTTTTTCTTTATAAGCAACAGAAGCTTCTAGTGTGATTCTAAATTTCCGGATATTAGTACAAGAAAGGTAATTGAAAA
Organism: Apodemus speciosus; assembly: GCA_002335545.1. NCBI lineage: Eukaryota > Metazoa > Chordata > Mammalia > Rodentia > Muridae > Apodemus > Apodemus speciosus. The sequence continues at coordinate 26,754 of BDUI01014383.1, read as the reverse complement.
CATTTGTCAGCCAGGCAGTGGTGGCACATGCCTTTAATCCCAGCACTTGGGAGATAGAGGCAGGTGGATTGCTGAGTTCGAGGCCAGCCTAGTCTACAGAGTGAGTTCCAGGACAGCCAGGGCTACAGAGAAAACCTGTCTCAAAAAAAAAAAAAAATGTCTTCCTCACTACTTGATAAGCTCATTTTTTTCTCTCTGAGATAATGTGGGCCCAGGTGTCCTTGGACTTATGATCTCTGGCCTCTGCCTCATAAATGCTCTGATTACAAACTGGTGACAACATATGCTTCTACTAGTCTATAATTTTTTTCAAAAACAAAAAGTGCCATGGATATCTTTAGCTTATGGTAAGTACCATCTGTATTAGTGAGAAGGCCCTACTATGCTATATCTCATTTTTTTCTGGGAAAAGTAGTAAATAAAGAAAATTGATCACTTTGGCTGGCAAAATGGCTCAATATGTAAGGGTGCTTGCCATCAAGCCTGAAGACCTGATTGTAATAGAAGAACCCACGTGATCAGACAAGAATACTGACTACTTCAAGCTGTCCTGTGACCTCCACAAGCTCACCCCAGAGTGTTTACTGAATGTGGACTAGAATTTTAGAGCAGAAAGGACTTACTTCTTTGTATCACAATGAAATATAAGATTTGTCCTTATTAGGCAAGAGAGCCTCATGCTCTCTGAGAGGGTAAAGCCCAGAACTACACAGATCTATTGTTTTACAGAAGCATTCCTGGGAAAAGAGGAGAGAAAGCAGAATCTCTAGTCCATAAAGGAAAAGGTCAAGTGTTACAGGTGGACTCTAAGATATTTTTTCTACTTATTAGAAATAGGGACAAAGTATTTGATCAAGAAGATACTTTAAATTGAGTTTGCATGGATTATTTTTTCGTAGGAGACTTACTTTCTCTTCTTTGTCTACAACTCAAAATTGTTATAATTATTACCAGTTAGCAAAAAAAAAAATGTCTCACTGGCTAGTAATAAAACTTTGTATCTTATTATTGAATTCACGTTCAACTCTAAAAATATATTCTTTCCCCTCATGATCTTAATATAAAACCATTTTGGAAATTATATTTCTACCTTATATAAAATGTTTCCTTTTCCTTTTTTCTATCTTTATTTTCTGTAATTTCCCCATTCCTTCCAATTGAATTGCTACTTTAGCATCACTTTGCTGTTACAATTACTGTAAATAAATATAACTTAAATATCCTTGTTTATGGAGTGAATAATTATGCTTGAACTGCAGTGATTTGATAGTATGCATGGCAACTTTCTAACCCCATTAGGAAAAATATAATTTAAATGCACTCGTCTCATTACACATGATGCCATCTATATTTTCTACAGCCATTTTTTAAACTTTTATCCTCTGTTCCAGAAAGGAGAAAATACAAAAAAGAAATGAAGACAGACTTTGACAGCCACTGGAGCTCTGGGGTTCAATGTGACTACAATTGGAATAAAGATTATACTAAAGAGCTCTTTGGAATTTTACAAAATTGAAAATCAAAGGTACTTGGGAGATCCAGGCTCTCATTTTGTTCCTGGTTTTCCTAAGCGTTAATGTGAGTGGGTTGTTAAATGCTCTTTTTTTTTCCTGATGTTCACACAACCTTATTCCACCAGCTCCAGACCTGGAGTTCTTGGGACTCTAGCCTTATATTATTTTTATACATTTCACATTGCACATCTTACTCTTTAGGGCGGCTTGGCTTGGCTTTTGTCTAATTTTTCTCCATTTTATCCTGCTTATAGTGTGTGTGTGTGTGTGTGTGTGTGTGTGTGTGTGTGTGTAATATCCTTCATATTTGGAATGTGACATATCATTCATACCAATATTATTTCATTCAAAGTCTAACATGAAGCTTGTTTTCTTTAGTATGTCTCCTCTAATTACTCTATTCATGAGTTCTGTCTGGCCCTTTTCTAAATTTTCACCGTACTTGGTAACACTTTAGGAAGTATGCACGAAAAACTGCCTAGAATTCCAGTTCTAGATGACTGTGTTTCCTGGTCACCCCTTCGACTGAACTATAGATCTTTGGACTCAGACATCTGCCATTGCTCACTTTTGCATCTCTTGCCTCTGAACACTGAATGAATTAACTTAAATAACAATGTTGGTAGCTGACTGGGGTGACACACACCTAGAATTGAAGCATTCAGGAAACTGAGGCAGGAGGTTTCCTTATTCAAATTTCGCATGAGCTACATAGTAACACTGTCTAAAAAATAATTAAAAAAATAGCTATGGTTAGGATGGAAGGAAGAGAGCAGGAAAGGCCACTAATTTTATCTTCCTCTGTCACTTATAAGAAATAAACTACATATGATCCATCCTCTCTCCTTTATCTTACAATTTTCCTTTCCTACATTGGAAGCTTTAGTCTGAACTTACAATGCAGCATAAATTTTGGAGAATATAAATCTAAAACTGGCTGGGAATTAGCAAATATTTAACTATTATTATGTCGTTATTTACTAGCATACTACTACATGTCCTGCATGTTTCTGGTAGCTAAAAATATGAGATTGACAATCACTTGCTCCCTGGACCTAAACTAAACTATTGCATCATTGGGAAGGGCACACCCATTGACATAAACAACTGACTCTGAAACTGTTATTAAGAGCCCTGTAGGAATATCCCAAGAAGGAAGAGCAGCAGTCCAAACTTCCCAGAGATACCCGGAGTGAATTTATTCTGCATATCGTGGAGCTGGGTTCCTCTGGAGTACCATTCAGGAGTTTTGTCATGGTGAGAACAATTAGGTGCTTTAACAGGGATATTCAAAAACTAAACACTGAGAGCCAACCGATTCATTTTTTTTTTACATTCAAATTTTCTCCCTTGGCTACATGAAGCTTTGTTTACGCAAAATATCTGATACCATTTGAAGTCTTTCCATTTCCCATTTATACTATTGTTTTTATCTCCCCTGGTTATGTCTCTTCTGAAATAAAGCTCATGGTGAGGCTGTAAACATCAGAGTGTTCCTAGCCAGAGTCAGTACTCTATACAGGAAAATAGGAACAACTGCCTACCTAGTATTTCTGGAGTACATAGGAACATCTAAGCTGAATGAAAATATGATCTTTGCAGTCTTCTCTACACCTTATCGCCTAAAATGTAATCCTCTGAAGGCAGCTTTGAGTGAAGAAAAAACCTAATATAATATTTTCTGTGTTACTACTACAATCTAAAGGAGTGAAGCTTGTCATTAAAATCTTTCAATTTAGCATAATAACAGGGTGCACATGCCAAATATCTTAAAAAAATAAAAAGCCTCTAATTGGATACACAATACTAAGTAGTCAGCCTTGAAATTGTGTACATACAAACACTAAATGCATTCCAAAGGTTTTATTTATATAGTTATGCACACGTGTGTTTGTGTGTGTCTGTTTGTGTGTGTGTGTGTGTGTGTAACAATAATAATCAATGAAAAAGATGCCGTGACTTGGAGAGGGAGCAAGAGGAAAGGTATGGAATGGATTGAAGGTATGGGACACAGGAGGTGTTGAAAGAAAAAAAGTCTTTCATTTAGTAGCTATGTTTTTGGAGGTTAGCAAGCTCCAGAAATGCTGTTCTCTTTACTTTCTCAAAATTACTCCATTACTGACTATATAAGAAGAGTGAATGATCCTATTAGTGGAGCCATTTAAAAAAGAGATTCTATGTCTTTATAGTAGAATAAGTGACTGAAATATATTCTGAAATGGGTCATTAATAGACTGCCTTGGATCTAAGCAGGCAGCATGCAATATAGAGACAAGGCAGACTACCCTAAAGGCCAGAGAGTTAAATGTTTACAAAAGTCATTTCTGGGTCACTTTTTGAAAAAAAAAAAAAAAGGAAGAGTTCTATACAAAAGCAATTCTCTGCATGAGAAGAGATATACAGCTACCATAGAAAGAACTGTTCAGTTAAAGCAAGGAGACTCACCAGTGACCTATTTTTCCTAACCCTTCCCTTGCATGATGTCCACAGACATCAAATAAAGTCAAGAGTCGTACAATGTGTGTAAAGAAAATGAGATTTCAGTCTATATAATACAAGTGGGGCAGTAGGAAAGTGATCACAAGTCAATAAAGTGAGCTAGAGTCCAAAGTATTGAATTGGTAGTGTTACCAAAGAAAAAATTGCATTACTCTGAACTAAGAAGACAACATTGTATGTCAGGATATACTGTAATATAAATAAAATAAAATACCCAATTGTGGTCTTACATCTTATCAAGAAATCAGAATCATAATTGATAGGAGGATTAACAAACTACAAGAACTTGGAGACTCAATTTCATTCAGTGGCTCACAATATCCTTATCTAAAAGACATAATTGAGCATCTTTTACTGATCCACTTTGTACAATTCCATTAGAGTCTTATGACTTCCTTATTTAGTTCTGGTTAAATTTGTTAAAATTAATTTTATTGGGGCAGCAATATAATCTCTTAAAACATTATTATTTTATAATACGTAATGATTTTAGGGTAACCTTTAAAGCATAAATCTGAAAGTCATTTTGGTGAAGGTGGAGTTTCAGCCAAAGCTCATGTTCTGAGAAACTTAACTGTGTAGATGCAAAAACTACATTAAAAGCTTAGATTTACCTTTCAACATTTGATAAACATGGTTCATGTGCAGATGAAAGGTTTGTAATGTTAAATATTTTGGCTCTGGGCATTTTATTTCATGGAGTCTAGAATTTATATTCTGCACTAAACTTTGTACACAGATAATGCATTTTGAAGATATTTATGAACTCAGTTGTATACACATTTATTTTAAAGAATATTTATTTTTATTATACATTTTTATCAAGTGATACTGAAGGTAAAACTGTTCAAATAGCTTTCCTACATTTTTTAAATTAACATTTTTTAATTTCATATAATTGTATGTCTGGAGATCTTTTCACTGTTTGCATGTCTGTGCACCATGTGTGTGCCTGGTGCCTGGAGAAGAAGGTGTCAGATATTTTGGAACTGGAATTAAAGTTACATGCAACTATGTGGGGGCTGGGAACTAAACTCAGGTTCTTTGGAAGAGGACCCAATGCTCTTAGCTGATGAGTCATCTCGCCAGCATCCAATTGACATTTTTTACTTAAATTAATATATTAGTTCATGATGATCATTGTACAAATATAATGGTTATTATATCTTGTCAGATAAGAATGTATCAAGTAAATAACTTTAACCAAGCCAGTAGAAGATGAATGTCTATGAACATTCTTTCATGTACTTATTTAATACAATTATAATTCATGTGAAGTATAAAACACATAGGAAACACTTATTGAAATACTGAATGTGTATAGTCTATTTACACTTTCTCAGTGAATTCAAACTCCACACACTATAACTTGGCTTGGTATAGTAAAATATTGTCTAATTTTACTCTCAAATTTAGGTAGGAACACTATCATTCATTTAATGTAATTTATTGTAGTATGTGTGGGTGTGTGGGTGTCTATCTGTACATGCAATTAAGTATAACAAACCTTTTGAATACTTTGCCACAAAAATTATCCTTTTAATGTTTACATTAAACAACAACAAATAAATGTTTAGAAGTAACATATTAAAGAGCTTTGCTCCTTCCTTTTGCTTTATCCTCAGCTCACTGCTTGACAATTTCAGATTATATGATTGGAAGGCAATACTAAGCCACTCAGTCATTCCATTTCCGTAGCTACAAGCCTTAGGAATCTTAGGGTTTTGGCATTACATAAGTGATTCTGCACAGCAGAACCAAAAAAAGCATGCCAACTGAGGATTTGTCATTGTGAGCCAATGGCCAGGGTAAGCAGCAAGGGGTATGTCCATTGAGCTATATAGATGGCCTGTAATGGAATGCTATATGCATTGTAAGACACTCCAGGGTGACATTCTCTGAGTGAAAATTAAAAGCATACTTGTAAGGTGATTAACTGAATTTGTCAAATAAACATGCCTATTTATATTACTATACTATTCCTTTGAAAATTTTACTGGTTATTAACTAAAGTATTTCCATGAATACTTGGAATATGCATTTTAAAATATAGAATAGCAAGAAGATACTTGCTACTTATAGGTATCAACAAAGTGGAATAAATATACATGAAAAAGTCATCCAAAATAAAGAAATATTGAGGATTTTTAACATGAAGATCAAGAGATATGGAACTGAGAGGAGTTTATATTTTAACAAGCATTATTTAAGTTCATGAACATAATTTAGTTTTTTAAGGATTAATTTTAGAGTTTGCAATTCTATCTTAACCAAAACTTAAAAACCTTACTTCTTAGACTATTTAGTCATCCACATGAACCATATACAGAAACTCTGTTAATGAACTATGCTCTTCTCATGAATGCAAATATGTTTATGTTAAAATGTAAGCATTAAAAAAATTCAGCTTTAGCAGTGACACATGGGGGATTGCCTCCCCCTAAAGAACATTAGTAATTATTGCAACTAGAAAATTACAAACAGTACTGGTGTCTTTACATTCTCATTTTCTCTATTACTCTGGTCCTCAAGTCCATGTACTTTGGTAAATAAAATGTTGCTTGAGAGTAGCTTTGTGGTCAATTGACCTAATTCAAGTGGCAACATCAAGTTTGTTTGTAAGCATTTGTTTGTGTAGTCCTCTAACCAGAAACAGATTCTAAGTACTCAGGGGCATTAAGTCTGTGTGTGKGGGGGAGCTATCTTCTTATATTATCTTCACAAAATCCTTTTAAATATGATTCAAACACAATTATATTTAATTACTTAAGACAAATATATTCCTATATGTGTACCCCTGAAAAACAAAACTGAGTGGTGAGTGAAACCTTGTACCATAAGCTTTTCATATGCCTATGTTGCTTAATTGGTAAATGATAATGTTTCCCAGCTAACTGTAATAGATACTAGAAGTTGTCTATAAAGATTTACAATTAGGACATGAAAAATTTATTCTGAAAAAAAATTCATAAGGTAGGGGAATTCTGACTGATATTTCCATATCTTTCTAATGTGCAGTACAGTGGTAAGCACTTAGATACACACTGTCTCCCCATCTCCTTTTCTCTGAGCAACATGTAATTATTATATTTTTATCTTTCTCAGAAATTCCTGCTGGTCAAATGTAGTTCAGGGGTTACAAGTGTACTAAGAAACAAAGCCTAAAATACAAGTCAGGGAGCCTGAGCCAGCCCAATGTCCTATAGTGCCTACATAAAAAAACAAACAAAAAAAAAAAACAATAAAACAAAAAACTGATTCCTTCTGCTTTGAGATTCCTCATATTACTAATGAAAATTGGATTGGAATTAAAATGCTGACATGACCTGATCATGTCTGCTAAAACAGTGAAATTTTAATTATGCTACATTCCTTTAGAATTACCAGAAAACTTACTACTTTTAAATCTTACTAATCAGTACTTCTTTAAAATTATAAACTAGCCTTCCTTACGAAAGCATAAGAATTCTCAAATGTCAAGATCATATACAATGTAGTAATAAGAATATGTAAAACCTTGCAATGAATATATAACAGCCTAAGATTCCAAATTATAAACCTTCATTTTCTAAGTTCAGTTCTAGAAAACGCTATATGTATCAGTCTGTTTAAAATAACATTGATTGTTCACATACACCGCAATAAAAATGTCATTTAAATTTCTCTATTTCTGGGAATATTGTGATTGTTTTGGTAAATCTCTCAGTTTTACTGAAGTAATTTATCAGGAAATAAATCAGTAGCTTACATATTCATAACATAAATGGTAGGTTTTTACAAATATTTTCTAATATAAGTACATTTTAGCTTAAGGCAATAAAGTACATGACTTTATCTTTTAAAAATGCAGTAAAATAGAAAATACACATATTTTACATCACTCAGTGTTTAAATCCTTTCTTGTTAAGCAAAGCTGTTTACTATTGATTTGTAGGATACATAAGATAAAAGCTATGAAGTACCTTCATTGCATAATCTTTTTAAAGAAAGTAACAGGTTATAAGTAGCCATTAAAATGTCTGAAACTATCTGTCCTGATGTGAGTGTATGTAGTCTTTAAGCAAATGGATAGCAATTACATGGATGTACTGGTTTTGTGCACAGTATCTTTTAAAACAGACTTTTTTCCCATCTATATTTATTTCCATCCTCTATTAGGATTAGAAAACCTCCAGAGGATGCCCTGTTAGGTAACATATGTGTGGTGTAAGCCAGAAAACAACTGAGGAAGTCGTTTATACAATGTGAAAATTGAGGATATAGGGAAAAAAATTCATTGCAGGCTGAATTTCTGCACGTAGTTGGAGACTAACAGCCTGGAAGCAGCTGTAGTGTTACCCTGACCCCTGAAGGAAGGAATCAGGAGTTAACTTCACATTCAATTTCCTACACAATATGAACACAAAACCTCCAAATTCACTGGCACAATATATCAATGTTTGGGCATGTCCTGCAGAAATAAGAAAGTCACCTCAAATATCAGACCTCAGAATTTCATTCCACAATCCAACCATCTGATTCTAGGTGAGCAAATCTTTTCAAAGTTAACTTATGCAGTCTCTAAATCCTGCCCCCAACTCCATAGGACTTTTCATAAATAAAATGCAAGAATCAAACAAAAACATGAAAAATTCATCTCAGCACTCTGATAGTCTTTTAACCATCCTTACAATATAAATGAAGAGGAAAATTGGAACTAGATAAGACTCAAATGGTCAGGATTAGAATGTCAGCAGTGTGTGTGTGTGTGTGTGTGTGTGTGTGTGTGTGTGTGTGTGTGTGATCTATTGGGGGGGGGAATGCTGAAATAGTGAAAAGCCTAAGAAGCTGATGTGCATCTGCTTCCTCCCCCCCCAAAAAAAGCACAATTCCAAATAAAGCATGAAGGAAAATGACATTTTATTCTGCAGTGTTCCCTCCTCTGTACAGTGAACACGGTGCATTTATCTCATCTCATGCTGAAAGTCTCCAGCGACTGTAACATGTCTTTTAAGGTATTCATTAAGTGAAACTTGAAAATAGATTGCTCTTGATTTCTAGGATTTGTGCTAAGAATGCATTCGAAACCATTGTGGGTTTTTTTTTTTAATTTAACAAGATATTGTTACCTTTAAAGATTTTTTTACTTCTCTTTTTCCCCGAGGGTTAAAATGGCCCAGAAAGAGGTTGTCATGGCAAAGATAAAGGTAAGAAGCACTCATTTCTGACACACTGTGGAAGCAATCATCATTTTTTTATGAGGGAACCTCCAGACTGAAATCTGCATCAAGCTCTACCAGGAAAAAATTGCAAGAGGGGACACTAAATGGTCCTTCCCTTCAGTCTTTCTCAGTCATTTCAGTAGATTTAACTTTCCACTCAGTTGAGGTCACATATCTCAAGGAAAGGGAAAAGATCTATGACCTTGGCTGGAAGCATCAGCCCCAAAGACTCAATGGGGCACTTGTGAAACATTGCAGACACATTCTGACTCTCCACGGGTGTGGCTAAAATTGCTCCTGTCCAGCCCTAAAGCTTACATGATCTGCTAGCCCTGTGAAACTCACTGTGAGGAAACTCATGTTAAATTCGCCGCAGAGATCAAGGTTTACAGGACCCTCAGAGCTAATCTCTGTCTGCCCTCCTCCTCTGTTAACTGTTACAAGGGTTCAAAAGTTACCAGGGTGATGGAGGCTCTCTCTATACAATCATTCCATCTCACTATCGTTGACTGAAGCTCACTGATGTAATGAAGTTACATAATCACCGATTATGCACGACTTCCATCCATCTTCCTACATATCCACATCTTTTCCCCTCCCCTTCAGATCAATCTACCAGGTGAGATTTATAACACATGCAAATGCTCCATACTCTCATCATAGGTACTGAATATGGGACTTAAGCATTGCAGTACAGTGCACCGAACCACGTCATCAATATCGATTTTTTATCCCGTTTCCCAGGAAGAATATGCTTAAGAATATTGAGTGCCGTAGTCTCTAACTTTTTAGCTAAAGGGTAAAATAACAGACAGAACACATCTTCAACTTAAGGTTAAGAGAGGTGTGTAATTGACTGCATTTCCCAAGCTAGCTGCATTGCAATAAAAGCATCATCTCCACTTCCAGACCTTTGACTTCCCTGCACGTGGGTCCTAGCTTCAGCTATTTAGGGTACTGGGTAATAATTATATTAATGGACAATCAAACTTAGGAAAAATGCACGATGGTGATATTTAAGATAA
>BDUI01014382.1:2570-13893 GCA_002335545.1 Apodemus speciosus | reverse complement strand
AAATTATATAGGTATGATTTTACATATATAATCATATAATTGGTATGTATATACATATATGTTATATATACAAACACAAACATCTGCAATAATTGTTATATATAATTTCCTTTGTTTCATGAGTTGAAGAAACAAATAAAAGAAACCCTAAAAGAGCCCCAAGGGAGGTGATTTGAAGCAGCCACGCAGAGGTTTACTATGAAGGGGCAGTGAGGCCTTAGCCAGTGCCAACACATACAATATTAATAGTTTCAAAAACTAGTAGTATTGTTTGTTTGGACATACAACAGAAATKTTATTAAAAGGTATTGGGGCCTAAGCATGGTATCTTTTTAAAAAGAAATATTATRACTAAAAATAATTTTTGTCTTACTGAATTTTTATATTTTAAGTTAATAATCTATAGAGTATTTTCGTAATCACTTCACAGTTAGTTACGAAGCCCCTGCTTAGGAACAATGTGTTATTCATACAGAAATGGTTCAAGGATATTGCCACATAACTGAAAGAGTTATCTAAATCAGGCATCAGGACTCCTTCTGATGTAGTTGCTTAGTTATGGGTGTCTTTTCACAAAAGAAATGCTTCTGTGTTGTTACTGTTGGAGAAATGTAAAAGCTCTAGTGTGTGAGAAAGAAATTACCTAAAGACCAGTTATTGAAATAATATGCATATACTCAAATGAGCGGTAGCAATGCAAAATTTCAGAAGTAAATACAATTTCTGTTTACATTTAATACAAAGTTTAGCATAACCCTAARTTAGTAGTCAATGCATTTTATAGAGCTAGTAATTTTATGTATATTTTTCAACTATACATTTAAAAAATTAGCTTAAAAATGCTAGAGCACTTAAAAATATTATATTCATATTTTAAGTGTAAAAAATGTCCCAAGAAGATACTAAATAGACATCCTTTAAATAAATTACAAAGTTGAAAAATTTAAAAACATTTTTTTAACTAGGGTAAAATTTGCCACTGTAGTCACTATTAAATGAATTAATAGCATTGTTTTAAATTTATGCAGCTAATGTTTGATAAAATAAGAGAAAGTTACTATTATATACCCTTAAGAAGAAAGTCACTCTAAAATTGCTTATATTTGCTTTCTAGGTAATTACTTCTTTTTATGTTGAACGGGGAGGAAATGCTATGTCCTTCATGGGGAAAGGTGTTACAAAGAGCACAGTTCTTTGCTTACTTCACTTATCTCATGAGATGATAGTCCAGGCACCAAGCTCGGTAAGGAAAACTGACTGATGACGAGTTCCAATGACAAGTCCCCATTATCTGAACTGCTGATGGAAAAGGAACTTGCTACTACATGAAAATCGAATTTTTGACTTGGTACAAGACAATGAGAATTATTTACTGGGTGTCGAATGCTGGGGAGGGCTCAGTTGTAAGGAGTGCTTGCCACTCTTTCAGGGGCCTGAGTTTGATTCTTAGCACCCACCCACATTGATTGACTTACAGCTGCCTATAACTCTATCTCCAGGGGATACAAGGCTCTTGTCTAACATCTGTAGGAAACTATAAACATGCCACACACACACACACACACACACACACACACACACATACACACACACACAAACAAAAATAAAATCTTTAGGACAACAGTTATTTTGACTGAGAAATAACATTTCTCAGGCATTATGTGTCTGAACTTATTTAAAAAATATTTTGGTTGAAATAATTAAGTAGAAAACTACTTTTTTTTTTGTCTAAATTATGGGAGAAAAGCCTTTATTGAAAAAAAATTTTAAGGGAAGCCAAGATTTTTACTTGCATTATTTTGACAAAAAATTTATTTATTTATTTATTTTATTTTCAAAAACTTGGTAAGTTATCTTAAGCTGTCTAAATTTACTTTAAGTTCTGTGTTCTTGGTTTATATTCTAGGAGTGGATGCCACTTTGGTTCTTGCCTTTGGGTAGTCACAGTGAAGAACACGCCCCTACTCAGCAAGGATTGGCCTGGCTAATTCCCTTATGGGTTGATCGAGACCCAGAGGTCAGTATGGAGGAATACCAAGTATGTTATGTCTAAACTGAAAAGCAACTAAACAGAACAGATTTACTTATATAATATTGTAGGTTATTGTAATTGATAAAGCTTATGTTTTATTTAGCCCCTGTTTTTCCTCAGGCAACCGTAAAACAGCACTGTTGACAAGAGTTATTGCCATAAGAATTTCTTGCCTTACAGTTTTGTTGACTGGAAGTGTAAGGTCTATGTACAACATAGTAAGACTCTGGAAAGGGCCCCTATTTTCTCTTGTCTTTTTGCAGAATATCTACAGGCTTTTCACTGTACATGTGTCAGCAGTCACCAGTCTGGGTGTGGGAAGGATGTTATCGTTAAGAGTTCATTTCATTCTAATTATTTTGAGGAAGCCTTATTTCCAAACAGGTCCCATTGGGAATTAAAGCTTTCAGTGAGACTGGAGGGTCATCTTTCAACTTAGCTTTTCAACTATGTTCCATTATAATTCTTATCCTTAAGTAGATTAATCTCTGTAAATAGATTTACAAAACAAAACTTAACTCACTGCAATATCAACTTTAAACTCTGAAGTTGAAAGTCTTTTGTGAATATTATCTAAATCAAGAATAGATACTAGATGAGAATTCATGTATTTCATCTCAAGGAATTAATTTGTTCTCACCTAGAATGCGATGAAACATAGATATGTGTCACTGTGGTTGTAGAGTAGTTGTAGGGTACATATTTCTAGTCTCAAAGTGTACATGCTTGGAAAACAACATTCCCTTAGCACTTAAAACTTAAGCCCTTTGTCTTGATACTGTACATTTTAGGCCTGCTGGTGGAATACTCCCAGGCCCCAGCTTTCTGCAACTTAGTGGGTAGCCTGACCTCTTCAGGATGTCCTGTCTGCCTGGGTTCCACCTGTGTTGTTGTCTTTAAGGGTAGCAGCACAGTCCCCGAGGCACTGGCTGGACTGGGCCATATTGGCCCAGTGAAACCAGAAGGCAGATGCAGCCTTAGAAACTGAGGCTGTTGCCCTGCCTCCATGCTAGGGTAGGAGTGGCTGACCTAAAGATTTCTGAATTACATCTGGAGCCATTATTGTCCTTGAAGAGTACCACACATTGCCTATGGAATCTAAGCCCCACAGTCCCCCAGTCACTGTGGTTCACTTGCTTGTTCTCTGCCCTTCCTCACTGGCACTCTCTTTGCTGATCCATTCTCATCTCCATTCTGGCTACTGCTAAAATGTTTAAACAACACTCATAATCTCTTCATGAAACAGTTATTCAGCCATACCTCTGTCCTTTCCAGAACAAGAGTTCTCATTTTGTACATAGATAACCTAGAATTTTCTTAATCATCTATAATTGTCCCACCTTACAAATGTATCATTAATTCCTTACTCAAATCATAYTTCCTTTGCATTTTGTTATAAGTATCCAGGAGGATTTAATATACTCAGCACTTTGCTTAGAAATATTTACAACTATGTGTCTAATTTCATTGCTCACAAAAGCTTAACCCTTGAACATAGTTCAGCCACGTTTACTTACACTTATGTAGAGCAGCTTCATCTTATTATAACAAGTGCCAGAGTGAAACTACTTAAAAAGAAAGTCCAGGTTGGTCCTGGCTTACAGTTCGGTTGTGGCGGGAGGCCATGGAGTAGCTCACCTGCTTGCCTTCTGGCAGCTGGGCAGCAGAGAGAGAGGAGCAGGCCAGGGTCTCAGTGTTCCTGTTTTGGGCGTGCTATAATATGGTTCAAAGACTTTAACTGCCCATYCTTAAAGGTTCTACCTTCTGACAATGATCGCATGGACTGGGAACCACACCTTTAAGACTCAGGCCTTTGGTGTTTCCCTGTGCAAATCAGAGTACCATCTTTTAAGGGTCATCCTTCTTCCGTGTTCTCATTTCTTTCTGATATCACAGAAGCATCATCCTTGTAGTTGATCTTCTTGGTATGAACCTGTAGTCATTCAGACTCTAACTTGTTGTATAGTTCAAAAGTCACTTCTATGTCATTGGGTATTTGTCTCAGTATAGCTCCCTTTTTTTTTTTTTTTTTTTKAAAAACAAAGAAGGAGAAATAAAAAAAAAAAACCCTTATATTAATGTTCTCAAGTTGCCATAAGAAATGCCACAAAATGGATTGCTTAAAAAGCAGCTATGTAATTTCTTGTGTTTCTGGAGGCAGCAGTCAAAGGTCCACAGTTGGCTTCTTGGGAGACTTCCTTCCAGTTGTGCATAGCTACCTTCTCATTGCCTGTTCGTGTTTCCTCTTCTTGTTGCAGGCACTTGGTGAAAGCTCTCTCTCTCTCTCTCTCTCTCTCTTTCTCTCTCACTCTCACTCTCTCTTTTAAGGGAGCCACCCCACTTCATTTTAAAAGCCTAGTAATATTCAAGTGCCATTTTATACATAATTTACATTATTTAGCCATTTGTTCAATGATGCTGAGTAAGAAATGGTGGATCTTATTAAAAACCTTGGTTTATAGAAGTATTGTTTGATCTGAACTTAGAAGGTACACTTAGGCTTATTGCTTTACTATTTTATTCTGTAATTCTCACTGAAAATGTATTTTTCCCTCAAAATTTAGAAATGGAGCAAACTGTTAACTTAAATAGCAGTTATGTTGTGGCCAACAGTACTGTACCAGCTTAAGTTTTTTTGAAACATTTTTTTTTCTCTTAAAATAACTTGAGAAAGTACTACATGCCCTATAAAGAAATTTAATTCATCTAAATAGTTTTTTTCATCTATATAATTTTGAAATGAAGTATTACAAAGTTAAAACAAAAATTTTTTTTTTAGAAAAATACTGCTAACTTAAAAACATAGAGCAAATAATGGGCATATTTTTTTAAGAATGTGGACTAAATAGAAATCATGTTCAAATGCTTTTTCTTTAAAAACCTTGTGAATTATAATTGATTTAATGCTTATAGCAGTCTAGGCTAAACTCATGTAACAGTTGATTATAGTGTACTTATTTTTCAAGTCATTGATTTTTCTTTCTCCCCATCCTTGATAGGAATTTCTGTAAACCAATGACATACTCACATACATGTAGGACACTTTCTAGTGTCCTTTGGTGTGTAGGATTGTAAAGCCAGTGCCATTTTCACACCCATGTAGGACACTGTTTCTATGTGTCCTTTAGTATGTAGGAATGTAAGGCCAATGCCATATTCACACACATTAGGACATTGTTTCTGAGTGTCCTTATAGTGTATAGAATGTAGAACCAATGCCATATTTGTGCAGTTCTAACAGTTCTTTTGTACCGGAAGAACAACCTAATGGTAGGAAAGAGTATCCTTGGATTTGATKTCTCTGTCTTTATGTGACAGGTAAGATTCACTTCACTGGGGTTGGGATCAGCCCTGACTACTATTGAAGCTGGCTGTGTGGCCCTGGCAAACAGTTGTCAGAATATTTCTGGTGGGCTCTGGGGAACCGTGGTGAACATTCTTCTGGATCAGTCAGAATGCAGTATGGTGCGCCGTGAGGTATGTCTGTTTTAGCTGCCAAACCCACCTTCCCACCCTCTTCATTGTCACAGAGCTCTATTGCAAGAGCGTCTGTGAGCCTCATTTGACTTGCTCTTCAGCCCAGTGGATTGAGCAAAAGTCCATTATTTATTTTGCTTGCAAAACATTAAAATGAAAAATAATTTACAGTAAAAATTCAAGTTCTTTATTTTGATAAAATTAAGGCAGAATATCTTAAATTTTGTATTAAAAATTAATTAATTCTGTATAAGTGTTCATGCATATACACATGTGCCTATGCACATTTTCTGCCATGGAGGTCAGAAGACAACATAGTACTCCTTCCTTCACGTGTGTTCTGGGGATAGAATACAACCGTGGCAGCCATTGCCTTTACTTGATGAGCCATCTTGCTGTCCCAGAAATGATATATTTTAATGTGAACTTTTCTTTTCCCATCACAAAATAATTCACAAAAAACATTTGTTTTTTACCTCAACATTTATAGGCATTTAATGTTTTTAGATCCTTAATAAGGTATTTTCAAAATAATATCTCACAGTATATGTCAATGGTACATGAGAAGAAAATAAACACTAGCTTAATTTGTGTTTTAAAATTATTTATTTTTGACCTTTGTGTACATAGTTGTTTCTGTGAATCCCTAGAGTCAGTTCTCTCTCACCATCTTGTGGATTCTAGAGACCAAAGGTGGGTCATTAGTTCTACCCGGAGGGGCCTCTACCCATGGAGCCATCTTATCACTGCAAATTAGCTTTTTGTTGTTTTATTGCTACTTCTGTCAGGTGATGACTTATACTAGTAGTTTTAAAAACGATAAGCAAATAGTTCTCAGAGGTTCCTGTAGACATCAGCAGTTTCTGGCCCAMCATTACCCAGTCCCCAGTGGGCACTGCATAAGGCCTGTTTTCTCATTAGTTGCTGTCATAGTTTCAAGTGGTGATTCTTACACTTATGGATTTTTCTTGATTTGATAATTTTAAACTTTTTAAATTGACTTTCAGTGAAGATGGATGAAAACTTTACAAAACTTAAAAATTCTTGGAAATTTTCACATTCTTGTTATTCTCTTAGCATGATTATAGGAAATCATCCAGTGACTAAAAATCAGTTCTTATATTTGTATGATTATTTCATTCTGCTATCTTATATTCTGATAGGTAAAGTTGGACATTTTTGCTTTAACATTATTAAGAACCTTTGCATGAAAGAGGAAATTGAGGGAGAAGGCAGATGTTTGCTGTCTCTGTTGTAAACCTACAAAGGGATTTGAAGACTGTGTATTCCTTAAATGCTTCTAGAATGTCTTTTACTAGTCATTTTTTGTATAAAATTAAATTTTGAAATAGTAAAAACTATATTTTCTTATGGAATAACTGCCTGGTTCGGTCATCACCTAATTCAGTTCTCAACGGTAAGAAATGCAGAGTATGGAACCTTGTGAGGGTCTCAGCTTGTACCACTGCCCACACAGCCTCTGTTATTTAATTATAGTGCTTGGTTATGTTAAACATGGCAGCAAGATGGCAGCATTGACATTTTGTGTTCTTAATTTTCAGGCTGCATTTATTCTTCAGAATCTCCTTGTAATTCCAATGCCTTCAGAAGTTATAAAGGATTATACTTGGCAGGTAGGTATAAATGGTTATCAATCTAGCAGATATTTTATGTTAATTAGTTTTAAAATGTCAGCATATTTGTGCAACTAGTCCTTTGCGTCTGTGGATTTAAGCAACCAGGAGACGAAACCATTCAAGAAAAAGTAATTGTGCAGAACAATTATCATTCTCCTTAAACAGTATAGCATGATAAGCACATGCAAGAGCGTTAAGTTGTTGTAAGTGACTTAGCTTTTAAATTAACCAGCAGAATATGCATAGATAATACACAATTATTTGTCTACACAATTTGATATTTTTGAGAGTCTAAGAACCAGTCCCTTGTTGATACCAAAGAATGGCTAAGCTTTATTACTTAAAAAACTGTGTGTATAGCAGCAAGTACTTCTTAACTAGAGGATAGTAATTGTTTGATCCTTGCTTTTAGTTAAATGTTATCCTGAAATGTAAAATGACCCAGCAAAGGAGGAAGGAGGGAACTGACTTTGTAAAGTTGTTCTTTAACCTCTCTATATATGCTGCATGTGGCMCGTGTRTAACCCCATTACACACAAACCATATATACATACAATACACTTTTTAATTAAAAATTTAGGTTTACTTATGTGTATGACTGTTTTGCCTTCATGTATGTGTGTGAACTGTGTTTGTGCCTGGTACCTATAAAAGTAAGAAGATGTCAGATCACTTGGAACTTACAGATGGTTATAAGTCACCAGGTAGGTGCAGTGAATCATACTCATGTCCTCTGTAGCAGTGAAAAGTGTCCTTAATCACTGAGCTGCCAATAAAATCTTTATTTTTCCAGCCTCCAATAAACATTTTATTTTTATTTATTTGATTTNCATTACCCAGTCCCCAGTGGGCACTGCATAAGGCCTGTTTTCTCATTAGTTGCTGTCATAGTTTCAAGTGGTGATTCTTACACTTATGGATTTTTCTTGATTTGATAATTTTAAACTTTTTAAATTGACTTTCAGTGAAGATGGATGAAAACTTTACAAAACTTAAAAATTCTTGGAAATTTTCACATTCTTGTTATTCTCTTAGCATGATTATAGGAAATCATCCAGTGACTAAAAATCAGTTCTTATATTTGTATGATTATTTCATTCTGCTATCTTATATTCTGATAGGTAAAGTTGGACATTTTTGCTTTAACATTATTAAGAACCTTTGCATGAAAGAGGAAATTGAGGGAGAAGGCAGATGTTTGCTGTCTCTGTTGTAAACCTACAAAGGGATTTGAAGACTGTGTATTCCTTAAATGCTTCTAGAATGTCTTTTACTAGTCATTTTTTGTATAAAATTAAATTTTGAAATAGTAAAAACTATATTTTCTTATGGAATAACTGCCTGGTTCGGTCATCACCTAATTCAGTTCTCAACGGTAAGAAATGCAGAGTATGGAACCTTGTGAGGGTCTCAGCTTGTACCACTGCCCACACAGCCTCTGTTATTTAATTATAGTGCTTGGTTATGTTAAACATGGCAGCAAGATGGCAGCATTGACATTTTGTGTTCTTAATTTTCAGGCTGCATTTATTCTTCAGAATCTCCTTGTAATTCCAATGCCTTCAGAAGTTATAAAGGATTATACTTGGCAGGTAGGTATAAATGGTTATCAATCTAGCAGATATTTTATGTTAATTAGTTTTAAAATGTCAGCATATTTGTGCAACTAGTCCTTTGCGTCTGTGGATTTAAGCAACCAGGAGACGAAACCATTCAAGAAAAAGTAATTGTGCAGAACAATTATCATTCTCCTTAAACAGTATAGCATGATAAGCACATGCAAGAGCGTTAAGTTGTTGTAAGTGACTTAGCTTTTAAATTAACCAGCAGAATATGCATAGATAATACACAATTATTTGTCTACACAATTTGATATTTTTGAGAGTCTAAGAACCAGTCCCTTGTTGATACCAAAGAATGGCTAAGCTTTATTACTTAAAAAACTGTGTGTATAGCAGCAAGTACTTCTTAACTAGAGGATAGTAATTGTTTGATCCTTGCTTTTAGTTAAATGTTATCCTGAAATGTAAAATGACCCAGCAAAGGAGGAAGGAGGGAACTGACTTTGTAAAGTTGTTCTTTAACCTCTCTATATATGCTGCATGTGGCMCGTGTRTAACCCCATTACACACAAACCATATATACATACAATACACTTTTTAATTAAAAATTTAGGTTTACTTATGTGTATGACTGTTTTGCCTTCATGTATGTGTGTGAACTGTGTTTGTGCCTGGTACCTATAAAAGTAAGAAGATGTCAGATCACTTGGAACTTACAGATGGTTATAAGTCACCAGGTAGGTGCAGTGAATCATACTCATGTCCTCTGTAGCAGTGAAAAGTGTCCTTAATCACTGAGCTGCCAATAAAATCTTTATTTTTCCAGCCTCCAATAAACATTTTATTTTTATTTATTTGATTTCTTTTAAATTTGAGACAAGATCTCACTATATAGCCTTGGCCAGCTTGAAACTTATGATATATATCAAGTTGACTTCAAACTCAACAGAGATATCCCTTCCTCTGTCTCCCAGAGCTGGAATTAAAGGCATGTGCCACCACACCCAGCCTGAGAAAGCATTAAAATATAAGAAAACTGTTTTGGTTTTATAGTGGTTAATACTTTTAGAATTAGTAATGCTTAGCATAACATATACTAGGTAACTCTTCTAGAAGCTTTGGGTCTACTAACTGGCGTAATTGTTGGAGTTGTGAACTATTTCACAAAACTTTATCACAAAGATTTGAAATAGCTTGGTGAAGCAACATAGTCAGTAGTATTATAGAGTTTCTTTCTTGTACACATCATTAAATTGGCTCTATAAGTTCATAATAAATAAAGTTGGTTGTATTTAAAAATGTAATCGTATTAAATTTCTTTTTCTTTTCCTTAGTTAGTATACAGTTGGAACCATGATTTMTATATTTTTCTTTTCATTACATTTTTAAAAATAGTGAAAAACAAATCACTAAATAGTTAACATTTAAGTAGATAATTTGGAGAATAAGAAAGTAGGCTCATTGTAGGCATAAGATGTATTTTTTATCATTTTATCTTTATCCTCATGATTATATGCTTATAATTTATATAGTACTTCTTAGTATCCTCTATAAATCTGTTTATTTTAAAATTTGCAGCAGAATATATACTAATATTTGTATTTGACTGAGTCACGTTGAGCTTGGAAAGACAGATTTCAGTGTGTTGCTGCACAATCCATCTGGCATTTGTCTCCTGGGTTCTTCACTTCTTCAGTCTTTACAAAGCCAACTTAGCAGTGTTGGTGCCATAATTCATTTCTAGCCTCATTACTACTGTGCGTGTATATGTGTGTATGTGTATGTATGCGTGTATGTGTATGTGTATGTGTATGTGTGTGTGTGTCTTTCTGTGTCTGTGTATGCTGTGTGTGTCTGTCTGTCTGTCCATCTGCCTGTAAGTGTGTGCACTACAATTCAGATTGAGAGGTCAAAAGTCAGCTCTGTGAAGTCTGTTTTTTCTTCCTCTTCTTTAACATCCAGGATGGAGTTCAAGTCATTAGGCTCTCTTAAGTAGATGCTGTTATCTCTGAGTCATCTCTTGGCATTCCCTAAAAAATAGTTCTAAAATTATTTTTACTAACCACTGTAGTCTTTAATTTTCTCTGAAAGACACCAGTATTTTTTTTTTATTTTTTTCAATATATTCTTTATTTACATTTCAAATGATTTCCCCTTTCCAGGATCCCCCCTCCCCAAAAGTTCCAGAAGTCCTCTTCCCTTTCCCTGTTCCCCAATCAACCCCTTTCCACTTCCCTGTCCTGGTATTTCCCTACACTGTTGTACTGAGCCTTTCTAGGACCAGGGGCCTCGCCTTCCTTCTTCTTGGGCATCATTTGATATGTGAATTGTTTCTTGGGTATTCCGAGCTTCTGTGCTAATACCTGCTTATCAGTGAGTGCATAGCATGTGTGTTCTTCTGTGATTGGGTTACCTCACTTAGGATGACATTCTTCAGTTCCACCCACTTGCCTAGGAATTTCATGAATTCACTGTTTTTAATAGCTGGGTAGTATTCCATGGTGTAAATATACCACATTTTCTGTATCCATTCCTCTGTTGAGGGACATCTGGGTTCTTTCCAGCTTCTGGCTATTATAAATAGGGCTGCTATGAACATTGTGGATCATGTGTCC
>BDUI01014379.1:16733-35553 GCA_002335545.1 Apodemus speciosus | reverse complement strand
AAAAAATGTGACATAAAATTAATAATATTTAATCAGTAGTGGCTAATACACATATTCCCAGAACTTTGGATGCTGAGGCAGGAAGATCAATGCCTCAAGGGCAGTCTGAACTTGGGATGAGCATAGTTTTAAAAAATGCCTTTTAGACATGTAAAATATAGCCTAGTCTGTATCCCCACTCTGCCCAAGGCTGCACCTCATAACCAGAATGCATTGATATCACTCACTGTCAGCTGGGCGGTGGTGGCGCACGCCTGTAATCCCAGCACTTGGGAGGCAGAGGCAGGCGGATTTCTGAGTTTGAGGCCAGCCTGATCTACAGAGTGAGTTCCAGGACAGCCAGGGCTACACAGAGAAACCCTGTCTCGAAAAACCAAAAAAAAAAAAAAAAAAAAAAAAAAAAGAAAAGAAAAGAAAAGAAAAGAAAAGAAAAGAAAAGAAAAGAAAAAGAAAAAGAAAAAGAAAAAAAAAGGTATCACTCACTGTCCTAGAACCCTGAGACTCCCACTGGATAGTATATAAGTAGAGACAGAGATAGTATATAAGCAGACTATGTAAGAGCAATGCTCTGCATATCTAGAGAGATGCCACCTTGATCTACCCTGTGGCTGGAGAGTCTCCTCCAGGATTCTGACCTGATCTTATACTAGGATATAATGCACAGGTGAGCAGCCTTGGGGAGAGAGGGTTAGGACCATAGTTAGGAATTTAGATTGTGAACATTGTGTGATGACCCCAAGCATAATAAAATATAGCTTTTGTTATACAAACAATGTGTCTTGGCATTCTTGCTCCCGACAGGGATATACAGTGGGCTGAATACCAGACTGGGCTGCAAGGGACCTCCTCATCTCAAAGAACAAGTGACAAAAATAATGTAAGAATTGTTTCCGGTTGAAAGGCCTTGAGAGAAATCAGTCAGCGAAACTGGCAAAGCTCAAAACCCAGGGGAAGGTAAAACAGAGAAAGGAGCAGAGCTGAGAAGGGACAGATCCCGCCCTCCTCCCAGGAGGGAAGCCCAATGTTGGTCAGGTAGAAGGTGGAAACAAATTTAGAGCATGAAATCCGCCAGTGTGCTTACCAGGCAATGAAATGCTGTAAGGCAAGAGGTAAAGGGACAGAAGAAATTCCTGGATGGAAAGTCTAAGGCCAGGAACCACACCCACAGTGTTTTCTATTGAAATGGCCCATGGGTCTGGCAGTGTGTTGGCCTTAGAGGTATGAAATTCTGGTTAAAATCAGCTTCCAGAAGAATGGGCATCCTCTTAATCCAAGAGAGTTGGGAGATAGAAACCCAGACCTGGGTGCAGAAATGAAGGAAAGTATGCTTCCTGGGAGATTTCAAAGGTGCAAACTTCTCTAATGACCCTCACGACAAGCAAAATTTCCCCTCTGCTACAAAGCWCATCATCTCACTACTCTGTACTTGTTTTATTTCTAGTTTCCAGTGTCCTCAGGACTAGCAACAACAACAGCAGTTGCTTTTCCTGTACGGAATGATGTGTTCACAGAGGCCATTTGGAGTCCATCAGAAGGCAGGTATGTTATCTCCATTGTGGGAGGATTATACTGTATACATAATCACCAACACTCCCTATCTCTTTCTGGTCAGTTAACAACAATCCATCTTCCCAAGGAC
The DNA here is from genome assembly GCA_002335545.1 of Apodemus speciosus. Taxonomy (NCBI): domain Eukaryota; kingdom Metazoa; phylum Chordata; class Mammalia; order Rodentia; family Muridae; genus Apodemus; species Apodemus speciosus. The sequence continues at coordinate 33,914 of BDUI01014379.1, read as the reverse complement.
CTCGAGGAATACAGGAGCCAYCGCCTCCACCGCGTTTTCTCAACTGAAATTGCTCTTAGAGACAGTAGAGGGAAAAATCAAATTAAGCCATTTCCCTCCTACCCTTTTGCTACCTACTTGGAAATCATTAGTACAAATGATAGTTAAGCCAGCCACAGCAAAGCAATCAAAACAAGCACATCCATCTCAGTGAACCATGTCCCAGCTTCAGTATTCCAATGGCTACTAATTAACAGTGTCACACATTAATGGCCCCAGCAGCAGGGTCAGCACAGCAATGGTAGTGTCTTAATGCCAACAGAAATGATAGATATTAGTTTTTTTTTCCTCTAGTTACTAAGAAGGGTGAGAGGGTTGAATTGGAAGTTACTTGACAACAGATGGCACATGGAAACAGTCTTTACAGCAGTGGCCTTCTTGACCCCAGAGAAAGCAGAAGTGTCATCCATGAAGGAGTTTCTGCATTTGTCTCTCTGGAAGAATTTATAATTAGTGCAACAGGACATGAAGTTCGTCCTGAACAAGTAAGGCCATCACCATGTAGAGTCAGGAAGAGGGTCTGGTTGGTGGTGTATTTTTATTCTGACATATTTCTGGTAGCCTCTACATTGATTGTTCCTAAATGATAAAATTAATAATAGCGATGATGATAGGAATAATAATAATAATAATAATAATAATAATAATAATAATAACCACACAGTACAGCAACTGTGACACAGACTGTTTGAAAGGGAAAACAGCAGCTCTCCTTAAGGAACCTTAGAAGCTTCCTTTCTTAAAAATGGATCCTTTAGAAGAATTGTGTGACTTGCCCACCATCCCGTCTTAAGGGCTCTAATCCTTGTGTCCCCAGGGCTTCACTAGTGCAGACAACAGCAGGGCCCATTAAATATTTGTTGGCTAAATGAATAAACTCATACCCGATTTTTATTAATTTAGCCTTGCCTAGTGATCAGAGTCTAGTTTACGCTTATCCCCCAGCAGTGTTTAGTTAATCTAAAAGACAAGTTAAAGACAGGTGGGACAGAGGGGAGCAGAGCTGGGGATGACAAGGGTTCCAGGTAAGGAACTTGAGGGCCTCAGGCATGTGCCTGCAGAAAAGAGGAAATTATAAAGGATGATGGCAAAGACAAAGGTGCCCTGGGGAAGCGCCAAGGGCTACCTGAGGGCCTCTCTCCTGTGTAGGCGCCCCGTGTCCCCAGCCTTTGTCCTGTGCATTGCCTTCCCGCATCCCCTTCCCATCTCCAAGGGAAGCAGACTGTGTTTGTTTGTTATGCACAGCACTGCAATACACAAACAGATTGACATAAATTTGTGCCAGCCTTTCTTGTTTAAAAACATGAATTATTCAAGAAATATTACAATATTAATTAGAAATCATTAAAACACGAGTGTTGGGGGAGGGAGGAATGAGATGGTACATTAGCAGAATTGCATTTAGCCCAAATAGGAAGTGTGCCAAAGCTGCTTAATCATTGTTTTGATAGTCAAAATACCATAAGACCAGTCTCACAGTGCAGGCAAAGGAAGCCTCTTGAACAACTCTGCTTCTCTTATTATGGGGGAATTAATTATTTATGGAGCCCCGGCGGTGTACTGGGTGCTCCAGAAGACACAAATAAGGCTGAGATTCTGCCCGGAGGGCAGAGGAGTGAAGTCAGAGCAGAGCAGACTTCTGGCTCGCTCCCAGGCAGTGATTAATATCAAGAGGAAAAGGGGCTTCTGCTCTGACTTTTTTTCAGTTTGCTTAATGTTTTAAGTTGGTGGTTTTTAGAGAAATCACAAAGAGATTGTTTTTACTAAAGAATGCCATGGAAAAAGTAAGCTCTCAGGAGCCCTACAAATGAAAATATATATTAGTCTTGAAGGTCGATGTCTCACATTCTCAGTCTGTGGGAAGCAGCAAGATGAGCCCAGATGCTGGAAGCCACTCATGGAATTGAGTGATCTTGGTTCATGGGTCAGTCTAGGTCCAATAAGGATGATTATTTCCTACTTGTTATGGTATCTGAAGATTACTATCATTAAAGAGCATGCACACATGGCAGAAGTTTTGCCATTTTTAAAGTTTATAACTCTGGTAAAATGTGTATTTCATGAACACGAGCCGGGTACAGCCACTGATTTCTGGTGATCAGTTAAAAATCATCGATGGTATCTTAGTTTATTATAAAATACCATGAAAGGCAATGAATCAGTTTATGAATTTTTAAGTGGGACCATTTGGCCAGCTGTATTAACTATTTCTTAATGATACAGCAGCACCCTATGGCTGCTGAACCAAATATTATGAACACAAATAGAATGCTCATGGCCTCCGCTGATCCCAAAGGCTTCCAAGTCAGAACCAGTGGATGAGCAAGAATCTACCACATCCTGCAAGACGTGAGCAAGAAAAACATAAAAACAGACCTGCTGATAGCCAATACTGGAAGCTATCTATCCTCTTACCCCATTTAACTCGGTTTATGCACAACACAATAAGCACTGGGTTGAATATGTATAGGAGCAGCTTTGTTAATAGAACCCCTTAATTTTTCAGTCAGTTGTATATATCTACATTGTTATGAACTCACATCAAACCAAGGACATACAGGCCGTGCTGTGGCCAGCTCATTTAAAATATTAGCTGACGAAGTTGCAGGATGATGGCCCAAGTCCATACTTCTGAGACAACAGGCAGGGACTTAGTCTTATTCCTCTTTACATATCTCTTCTTCATATTAGGAAGAAGAGATGGAGAGTGCAGCTTAAAGTATTGAAATATAGAGTCAAATAATATATCTGAAGGTCTAAATAAAGTCATGTACTAGGAAAGAAAAATCAATCTAGATGCAAGAGACATACAATCAAGGAAGAAGAAAACAGAAAAATGGAGGCTCAAACACAAGCTAGGGATGAGGATGTCCAGCAGTTTGAAGTCTTGGGAATATCCATCATGACAGATGAACTGAAACAAAGAAAGGGCATTTTCTCCCTTTTCATAGCTCTTGTTGCTATTGTCTGTGACTCCAATATGCTTAAAAATTATCTTCAGGATGAGTACCATCTCGAATTTATATTTTCAAATTCTTCATTGAAGCACTTCATAAAGTAAGTAGCTGTCTAAATTTAGTCAACATACCCCAAACAGTAACTAGCTTATGGTATTTGTGTTGGTTCTTTGCACATTGTCCAGTATTGCCATTCTAGAACTGGCACATTTCTTTCTAGTGAATGCAAGGAGGATTTGGCGTCGATCACTGAGTCCTTTAGCACAATTTCTTAACTACTAATTCATGTCTTTTCTTTCTTCACATATACATTCACACACACATACAATATATAGCAACTGGAATATTAACTTTGTCATTACATTTACTTGTTTTCTTTTTTTTTTAAATAAGTGTTTCTTTTAACTTCTAGGCGTGGGAGTAGGAGTTATTTTTAAAACTGCAATAATAGGCTGCAATAATAAGCCAGAGAAACAAGCAGCAGAATTAAATAAAGGTACAAATCCATTTGAAAGAAAATACAAGTGTAATGAGATACTTGACCCCACATGCATGACCTCCGTAGCTGATCAAAAGCATTGTGCTTTCTAGATAATCAGGATGCAATTTAATATTGTAGAAACTGCCCAGGTTATAAGATCAACTGTCACCATTTAGATATTCTTGAGTTCATGTTTACATACTCTGAGTATCTCTGCAGGATAAAAAACTTCTAAAAAAGAGTAACTTCAGTTGAAGAGTAGAGCTTTCAATGTCTGTTCACTAGCTGGTCAGGCAGACTTCATATTTGTCCTTCTAAGGCTCTGTTTCTGCTACCAATGAAGAATACAGAAGCAGATGTAACCATGACGATGAACCTTACTTCAAAGGTTACATTCCATGAGGGTCATAGGCTAGACCTTTTCCTCTATACTGTCCTATGGGTAGCCTGAAGTTCAAAGAGAAGTGTGACAATTTTTAAAGAGGAGAAATTTAAGATGAACAGAAATACACACACACACACACACACACACACACTGCAGAGCTCATAATGAACAGGGGAATTCAGTATTTAGCAGCAAAATACACTAGTATGGCTAAATACTTCATACTGTGTCTCAGTGGGAACAGAATTAAAATTTTAGGAATCTCCATCTTGCTGAAAAACTGTCCACAGCACACCATCAGATGGTTTGTTTTTGAAAACATTATCCTATTTATCCAGTAGCATAGTGACCTCTCCAAACTTCTGATAGAGACATACTGTGCTGGTATCCTAATGTAAGCCAGAATTTACTGCAGTATGAAGAAAACAACCAACCACCTCCAAGTAAAACCTCATTCCAGTTTCTTTTACTATTTCTGTACTAAAAATAAAATTTAAAAAGCCCTCAGGGAATCTGYATCTTACTCATTGCAAAAGGTCCAACAGAACATGCATGCATCAGAATTAGAATTTGGTCTGTGAGACCTCAGAACACAAAGGTACAAAGCCTGCATAGAATAACCCCTTCATACTGGAGAACTACACTTCCCTAAAATTAAAGGCAAGCAACCAGAGCAGAGGAGACAAGTAAATATCCCCTTTCCCCGTGGCACCTCTGGCTAATGGGAACTGCAGTTAATGATCTGTATCGAAAGCAAAGCCGTGTTTTATGGAATGCTCACTCTTTGTTAAGCAAAGCTGTTTGGGCAAAGGACCATTCTATTGATTTAGAAATTGATTTCTTTTTTCCTCCTGCATATAACTAAAACATGACTCACAAATCACAGCTCTTTTATTCTTCTGGTTTCAATGGAAGCTGAATCTTTCTCAACCTACTCACCCAGGAATGTGTGATGGAGGTGCTGGAGGAGAAACAGGAACATTGGGACAGAGATTGTTCAAGATTCTATTAAATGTTTCAAGTGGCTTCCTTTGAACAGAGTCCCGTGGTGTAATTATTGTAATTATCATTAATCATCAACTTCCAGACCCAATCGAAATGCAGTACATCGGAAAGGTCAAAGCAGTGGCGAATTCTACTATCCTTCACAGAAGACACAAGGCATTAACATTCTGATGCTCCACCTGTGTGACAACAATTGTAATGGAAACAGAAAATAGCACAAGATTAATGTGTTCTCATGATAAGAATTATCATATGGAAAAAAGAAAGTGAAGCATATTTAACTCATTCCTGGCACACCAGCATGGCACTGATGTGAGTTAGGCTATGGGATAAACAATGACAGCTCAACCTTGCCCTGCTGAAGATCACAGTGTCTTCACTGTGATCTAAGTAACTAACTATGTAATAAACTAATTAACTAACTTTGGGTGCATGAAGGTTACATGTTGGATCATTCACTGGACCCCCCCCCCCGGTTGTCTATTTTTTTGCTACCATAGATAGCATAACTAATCAGACTACTGACATGACCTTTAAATCCACACCATAATGGTTTGTGCTAGGCTTTAGAGAAATCCATCTGTATCACTGAACTCATCCCCACATCTTCAAACCAAATTCACTTCACTGGAACAACAGAAAACAGTATTTATTTGTGTGTGTTTCTCCTCATGGAGAGTCTATTACTGGTCACTCCAAAGAGAGTGGACAATGGCAGACCAGAGAAAGGGTTCTACCCAAGTCTAGACTAAGGAAACAGCTACACAATACTATATAAAAGCTCTGTGAGCACAAACATCCAAGTTCAAATCCATTTAGTCACAAAATGTCAGCCTAAATAATGGGGAAAAATCTTTAACAATTCCATATCTGATAGAAGGCTGATATCCAACATATATAAAGAACACAAGAAACCAGACATCAACAGACCATATACTCCAATAAAAATGGGGTACAGATTTAAACAAAGAATTCTTCACAGAGGAATCTCTGATGGCCATGAAGCACTTAAAGAAATATTTAACATCCTTACTTATCAGGGAAATACAAATTAAAACAGCTTTTGAGATTCCATCTTATATACATCAAAATGGGTACGATCAAGCAACAGCTCATGCTGGCGAGGATGTGGCCTAAGAGGGCCATTCCTTTATTGCTGGTCAGAATGCAAACTTGTACACCCACTTTGGAAATCACATTGGTGGTTTCTCAGAAATATGGGAATAGATCTATCTGAAGAACAAGCTATACCACTCCTAGACATGTATGCAAAAGAAGCTCCACCATATGACAAGGACACTTGCTCAACTATGTTCATAACAACTTTATTTGTAATATCCAGAAACTGGGAACAACCTAGATGTCTCTCAACCAAAGAATGGATAAAGAAAATGTGGTACATTTATACAATGGAATATTATTATGCCATTAAAAACAGTGACATCATGAAATTTGTAGGCAAATGGATTGAACTGAAAAAGATCATCCTGAGAAAGGTAACTGAGATCCAGAAGACAAATGTGGTATATCCTTACTTGTAAGTGAACATTTGTCATAAAGTACAGGATAACCATGCTACAAACCACAGACCAAAGAAGCTAAGTAACAAGGAGGGCCCAAGGGGGAATGCTTGAATTTCACTGAGAAGGAGAAATAGATTAGATATCAGGGATGGATAGTAGAAGGGAACTGGATGGGGATAGGAAAGGGAGAAATGAATTGGGGAGAGGATGGAGGGAGAGAATATTAGGCTAGACAACCAGATTGCAGCAGCATTTCTGAGTTGAGCTAGAAACCTAGTAAAATGGAAACTCCCAGGAATCTATGAGGGTGACCCTACCTAATACTCCTAGCAGTTGAAGATATGGAGCCTGAACTGACCATCTCCTGTATCTAGGCAGGACTTCTATTGGAGAGATTGGGACACCAAACCAGCCACAAAACTTTAGAAACACAATTTTCCTTGCCTACAAGATGTGGAGTGGTAAAAGATGGAGCAGAATTTGAGGGTAAATCCAACCAATAAGAAGAGGGAGCCCACTCCTGACACAATTAATGACATTATGCAATTCTTGTAGATAGGAGTGTAGCATAACTCTCCTCAGAGAAGCTTCACACAGCAACTGATGGAAGCAGATAAATGGAGCTTGTGGCACTTTGTGTGAGAGCTGGAGGAAGGATTGAAGGAGCCAGGTGGGTCATGGACACTAAAAGAAGACCTACAGAATCAACTAACCTAGCTCCATGGGGGCCCATAGAGACTGAACTGCCAACCAGAGAATGTGCACAGGATGGATCTTGGCCCTCTGCACACAGTCATGGAGCTAGGTCTTCATGTGAACCTCCTAAAGCTGGAACGGAGGCTGTCTCTAACTACATTTCCTGCCTTTGGATCCCTTTCCCCTAACTGGAATGCCTTGTCTAACCTCAATAGATTTGCCTAATCTAATTGCAACTTAATAGACCAAGACTGCCTGATATCCATGGGAGGCCTCCATTTTCTGAGGAGAAAGGCAGGAGGGCTGAATAAGGGAGGAAGGAAGGGGAAAGGGAGAAACTGAGAGGAGATGAGGAAGGGGCTGTTGGAATCTGGAAGTAAAGTAAATAACTTAATCATTTTTAAAAAAAAAAGACAATTTAAAAAGCAAACAAACAAACAAAAATAACAAGCATCTTCAACAAATGGTGCTGGTAAAACTGATCGACTACAGAAAGAAAACTGCATAGGTCTATGCTTATCACCCTGCACAAAATTCAAATCAAAATGGATCAAGGTCCTCAACATAAAACCAGATACACAGCAATCTAGATGCCCCTTAAGAGAAGTATGGATAAAGAGAATGTAATACTTCTAAAGGAGTATCATACAGCCATTTTAAAAGATGAAGTAAAAAGGAGATTCACAAAAAGATAAATGGGAACTAGAAAAATTGTCATAAATGAGTTAACCCAGACCCAGAAAGCCAAATTTGTTAYATATTTATTTATTGTGGTTATTAGTTGTTAAGTCAATGAAAAGCAAGCTACAGTAGAACCATGAAGGTTAGGTATAAAACATGGAGCAGACTTATTTTATTAGGAAATGGAAATAGAATAGAAAGTTATAGTTCAATTCAGGGACTGGAATGGGATAAGCAAATGGAGATGGAGAAGAAAGAGAGTGACAAGCGAGGGAATTCAGGAAGAGAAAGCTAAAATTATGACCATTTGGGGGGGATAGTATGGAAAATGAATACATAAGAAGTTTCCTAAAATGCATACAAATATGACAATCTAAGTAAAATCACCAAATAACGGGGAGGCAGAGGCCCAATTAGCCATCTCTTATTACCAAATGAAGCTTCTAGTATTGGGATTTTGTTATGTTTAACTGAATTGTTGGCTGAAGGGGTCCCATGAGAACCCCAAATGACCCAGGCTGTTGTCAAGWCTATAGGTTGCTCTCCACAAACAGATGGCAAGGCCCCATTGCTGAAGACAATATCTACACAGCTCATTGAACATGGAGAAAAGTAGATGGTACCTCCATAGAGTATTTACCCCTGTATGCTAGCATCTTTGGTACAGGGAGATTTGTGCATGTTATCAAAGTAGAATTGTAAACACCAATCCAGCCACAAACTCTTTGCTACAATGGTACCGCGCTTGCAAAATATGTTTGTACAAGTAACTAGGTTTGTGCAAGTAACCAACTAATATTTGACTTGAGTGAAGGCTAAGTCCCTACTCTCATCACTCATACCCAACACTGCTTGGGTGAACATGTACTTGAGATTGGACAGCACAGGGACCTACATGAAATCAAGTACTATTGTTCAAAAAACAAAAACATATTAATAAAATAATTACTAATGACATTTTGTTGTTCTCATAGATCAACGCCATGCTCAACTATCAGCAGAGAAACTTCCTTCTGCACCATTAGGAACAAATACAGAGAGCTGTAGCCAGATATGATAGAGACACTAAGAGACCTCAGAACACTTCCTGATCAACAGGATTTTTCCTTCAAATATCTCCCCTCAAGGGTTGGGCTATCATGAAGAAGAGGACACAGAAAGAGTGTAAGATCCAGAGAAAATGGAAGACACCAGAGAGAGTGAGAGCGAGAGGAGAGAGACTCTGAACTCCACAAGACCCATGCAATATGAGACTGAGGAACCTAAATAGGGACTGTGCAGGTTTGTACCAGATGAGGGGCTAGAGCTGAAAGGGGAAGTGACTGTGAGCATCAACCCTTAACCAAGAAGCAATCTCCAAATGATAATCATTCAACAGCAGATTGAAGGTTCTTTACCTTAAAATGTCATATCAGAATTTGTCCTTTTTAAAATTTTATCTTATTGTTTTTATTTATTTAATTTTTATTTTATCAGTATTTTTAATCTCTATTTTACCCCATAAGTCTTTGATTATGTAGCATAACTTCCAGATTAGTGTTTTTCTGGGATTCCTGAGTATACAATGAGGAGATATCTAGTTTTTGTGTCTTCTCTTTGGCTCTTTTCCTTCTGTTTGTTTGTTTTGCCCAACTCTCTTGGGTTAACTTTTGTTTTATATTAGTATATTTTTATTATATATTATTTTATTTTTAAATATTCTTTAGATGCCTCTTTACTTTCTGATGACTCAGAAAGCATGTGGATCTGGAAAGAAAGAGGTGTCGGGGAGACTATGATGAGTAGGAGAGGAATTCACAATCAGAACAGATTATATAAGAAAAAAGTCAATTTTTAACAAAAGGGAAAAAATTAAATGTGAAAGATACACAATGGTATAGTGGCTGATACCTATAATTACCTATAGTCACATAACTCTGGAGACTAAGTATTAGTACAACTTTGTAAACACCTGTGCCTCCATTCTAAGTTTCAGGCAAGCCTAAGACACAGAAGTACACCCTGTCTCAAAACAAAGATCATAAAAATACTGAAGAAAACCTGCATAAAGCCAAATCAGGCTGACATCAGTATAAGGTAATGTTGCATTAGCTTTTCCTGGGGAAATGTAGAAAACATCTGTGAGGATTTTAGACTAACTTGCAGAGGTCAGGGTTTACTTAGTACTTATTAGAGTGTGGCTTACTCCAAAATAGCTGCATCACTGCCAAGTTCATCACGGAGAACTCCCTCTTAAAAGCTGCATTATGGAGTCCTTTCAGTTAGCCTGCCACTTCTGGTATACTATAGAATCTCCTAACACTATTTCCAGCAGAGGTGGGTGCAGAAGGGAGTAATGGCTGGAATACTACGGGAGAGCCCTGCCATCTTCTCCTCTCCTTTTTATTTGGGAGTACAAGTASATTCACTACCATTACTATAGATCTAGGTGTCATTGTAACTAGTTGCCATGGCTACCAGGCCTTTTACTGCAAGAAAGGTCCCGATGTTGATATCAGGCAGTTCCCTGATTTAAATTACTCCATATTATGCAAAGGAGAAGTTTTTCTGACTTCGACATTTTACAAGCTGCTTTTGAGTCCATTTTGCAGGTGGAGGATGACTATGCACCAGGGTAGAAATGTTAATGAGGACATTAGTTCAGCAGTACCTACCAACACAGACTGATGAATGACATGCCTCTGGGAATAGATACGATACCACAAATGTATCAGGGTGAGATGAAACAGTAGGGACATGCAGGGGTGTTGATATATCAGTGAACCTAGAACCAAGATCATATCAGATCAGGGACATACCTCACGTGGACCATAGAAAGTGAATGACACTTAACACTGTAATAGCAGCACCCCACCATCTTCGTATCTAAACACTGTTAAATATACTAAAAGCTGAGTATAAAATCTCTTCTAAAGATGCAGTTTATTAGGATAAAGGGCCTTGAGGTGGGAGAAAGAGAGCATTAGACAAAAACAGAAGAATCATATATAAGGGAAAGTCCTTAAAATCTGGAGAGTGCCTTCATTAAGAATAAGAATGAGAGGCATGTACACAGAAGGGGAAGAGCATGAGAAGGAACACCAGAAGGGGTAGAGATGGTGCAGAGAAGCTTTCTGACAGCTAATCCTGGTTGTAAGTGACACACCCAGGAAGGGGGGACCTCACCTGAGGAGTTCCCTCCATTAGATTGGTCTGTGGGCATACTTCCAAGGGAACCTCTTCTTGATTGCTGTTAGATGTACAGTGGCTCAGCCCACTAAGGACAGTAACATCTTTAGGTACATGGGTCTGGATGAAAAAAGTAGCAGAACTTGTGCTAGAGGGATCAGTTGCATCTACTTCAAACTCCTGCTTGAGTTATTGTCCTGACTTCATTCCGTTCTGGAGGACTATAGCCTGTAGGATGAAATAAGTCCTTTTCTCCCCACATTGCTTTTGGCCGGAATGTTTATCCCAGCAGTAGAAATCATACAAGAACAAGCCTTTTCAGAAGGCAGCCTTCAGAGCATGGAAGAGCCTGGTATGATAAATAAAGAGCTGTCAAGTCACAACACAGCCTCCTAGCTCTGCCCCAGGGAGAGAACTATAAGGAGGAGTAGCACAATCATTTTGGACTGTGGAATCTGGCTTTTGAGAGTGACTACTATCTTTTAAAGGTGTAGGTCTGTGTTCTAACCGCCAACCCAATGTATCCATAAAGGAGTGACCAGCAGAACACTTCTGTCATGGGGACTTCAGTTCTGCTTGGTTTTACTAATTATACAGCCTTCTCGACTTTTTCCCTGCCCACCCTCCACTTCCTCACTCTCAACCTACAAATTATCCGTTCACCCATCTCTTCATCTAGGCTGAGTGCTACCATTTTTCTGCAGGGGACTCAGCGCTGATTTCATGATCAAGCCTGTGGCTCCCAGTGGACCTGACAGGAATCCATTCTGCCAGTGGCTTCACTAATCCCTTCACTAGAGCTGCTTCATGTTCTTTATCTTACAACTCTATCCATTTCCCAGCTGTGGAGTTCACAGGCCTCTTGGAGATGTCTTACCTTTTTGTCCTTTCCAGTGGCTTCATATATACATACATAGAGAGYTTCCAAAGTGATAGGAAAAGTRTGACCTCAGAGTTAATTATTCTATTAAGTATGACTATAATAACAGCAGCAGCAACAACAACMAAACTTGTGTTCACCTAAGCCAGGTTTACCAAGGAAAGAAGAAATATCTGGCAAATACCTGGCACTGAAGCCACTAGACCTTATATAACTATTTTATTCAATAAATTATCATTCTGTGGAAAGGCACAACTGCTAATCAGTTTCTGACAAATCACRGCCATGAGAGGAGAGCATGCTGGGAGTGATGGCCGGTCATAAACAAAGACAGCTGGAATCATCAACAAAATCCAAAACCACAAGTCTTTATCACTCAGATACTCTTAAATTTTCTCTGTTTCTGGGGCCTTAAAACTCTCAGGATATTAATTTAATGATTGTCTTCCTRTCTCTAGCTTTGACMCATTCTAAACCATTAGCCACATGGAAGTCAAATTTTCAAATGGATGAATATCATAGTAATGTCTTTCTCCTAAGTAAATCCACAAATGGCTGTTTAGAATTAGTTATGGGTCAGATTCTTTGGAATAAATTAAGTCGCTGCCACTAGGGGCTAAGTCTCTATTTCCATGTTCATTCTTATGTAGCTGCTCTACACCCCCACCATCCAGAGTTGATGAACTGCCCTCTCAGCACAGTCTTCAGATTCTCTTACTGCATGCCTTTGTTAATGCTGTACTCTTGGCTGGAAAGAAATTATTCAGTCTATATCTGGATAATCCCTGCTAATCCTTAAATGGCTCCTCTCAGGCAGAGTCACCTCTTTTGCATGCTTTCTCTAACCCTTCTTTCCTGTCCTACACCTACAGTGTTCTTACTCTGCATTTGTGCCCACATCTTCAACCAGGAAGTTTTCTCATCTCTGTGAAAAACACTATTTAACTTTGTGCCTGGTATGTTTGAGAAACTTAATAAATTCCCTTGAACATAATCAGACATCTTTCATTCTCTTGCTATCAACAACTATAAATGAGAATGAAAAGGAAGCAAAATTCAACCARTTCTTTCTGGCTCCTTATTAACCAGCAAGGTTGGAAATATGTTAGAAAACTTTCCTAAATTTAAGAGGAAAAGATAGAGATTGAATTATGTATACATTTCAATGTTACTCAGGACTTTCTGTTTGTATTGCCTGCTGATGAGAGACAATGGATTATCTGCTACAAATACACRGGCTACAGATAATTGTAACAATTTTCTGATATGTAGCCTCATATAATGGAGAAAGGAATATAGAAACATTACAAAGAAGAAAACATTTTAAAGCTAACATTTTATGAGAGCAGGGATGCAAGGGAATTGTACTATATAACCAGTTTTCTAGAGTTACGCTAAGGAAGTCAGTAGGAAAACCATAAAGAATAATAATTCTACTTGACAACCTGAAGGTATGAAAGTCCAAGGAGTCAATTACAATATCCTGCAGAGGGACTCTAAGTTTATCCTACTACAAGAGGTAAATAACCACCATGAGTATAGTAAATCCTATAGCTAACCCTGCTTGAAGACCTCTTCTTAGACTCCTAGTTCTGTGGAAAGGTAATACGCTTTGTAGCTGAGATCCACTAAATGTATTTAAGATAGTTTCTTGAGTAAAAAAGATGGGAGCTGTGGGTAGTCTAGGGAGCTGAGYTGATGAGTGACGCTGCATATTTTAGGTAGTAACACTGGAGAAATCCAAGGCATAGTCAAGAAAAGGTAGTTCTAAGGCCCGAGGGTAAAATAAGGCCATGAATGGAAAATAATAACAAGGACRGAAGATGTAAGCTAGTATGAACTGAACCAGGACCAGCCATTCATATTGAAGCTAAGGATAAAGCWAGAGAGCCTGAGGGTAGACCTTCATCTGATGGAAACTCCATAGAGGACCAACAGCTGGAGTTCAAGAAGCTGCTAAGGATAAAGCCCTAAAACTCTTCGGTAGAAATGGGCAAATATTAAAGTTTAAGCACACAAGTTCATGCCCCACATGATTGAATGGTGGACAGGTAGGCTAAGAAAAAAGAAATAAAATAATTCGGTGGCCGAAGAACAAAATGATCGGTGCCCTGACTTGGTCAACAGGTTTATAATCACTCTCTATTATTCATCTTAAAGGGCTGTGGTTGGTGATAGAAATCCAGACTACGTACTAAACAAGCTAAAGATTACATAATGCAGAGAGGTTAACCAGAGGAATAAATACATTAAAAGGCAAGTAGGAACTAAGATTTTGACYWGTGGAGACTGGAATTAGAAATAAAGAATTCTAAGATAGCAAGTCTTCGAGCATCCATGTGAGTTGATAAAGGCATCMATATGAATTTGGTCTTGCCATGTACATATATAAATATAAATTGAATCATTAGCAACATGAAATTCTTATCAAACTTYAGTATTTTAGTGTTTGTTTTCTATGCACAATGGCATTCTTTTACATAAAACAATCCAGAATAAAGGATTTTCCTGACAAATTTTAGTTTGCCATGCATGGGACTGGAGTTAGGCTTGGGCAGTATTAGCAGACTGAAAGAGAGAACAAAACCAGAGATTCCCCTCACCCACCAATTTCTCTGGTACATGGGAGGTCCCATGCTAAGGCTTAAGRTTAGTAACTGTCTTTTCTCCGAGTCTGCAACCTGTACCATGCTGATTTGGTCTTCATTTGGGTCTTCATTTGAGCAAAGTGGGAAGAGGTTGGCAGGGTGACATGGTCTCAGAGCCACCTGCCTAAAGTTTCAGATTTTGATTTTCTCTTTCAATAGACTTGCAGTTATTGTCATTTCTGGTCGGAGATCTCAGTGGTCTTTTGAATTTTATCCAACATTTAGTTCTTATCCCTGGTACACACCTAAGAACAGTTTATTTACTCCTAACTGTCTTAATTACCTTCAAGTGCTGTGACAAAACACTAAGGCCAAGGTAGCTAGTAAAAGAAAATATTTAATTTGTATCTTCTAGTTTGAACCCAACATGGCCACACCTCCTAATCCCTTCCAAATAGTCCCATCGAGTGAGATGTAGGCATTCAAACATATGAACCTACGGGGGCTATTCTCATTCCTCCCGGAGATTTCAAGGTCATATGGTGGTGGCAGGTGACAGGGTAGGCAGGCACAGCACTGGAGTAGCTGGGAGCTTAAATTTATTTACAGATCAGAGGTCAGAGATTCACAGGTCAGAGAACGTACCAATGAAATAATTAAAGCGTTAAGATAGTTCCAAGATTACACTTCATTGAAAAAAAAAAAAGATTATGTGAGGAGGAACGTACAATAGGTCTATTAAGCAAGAGTAATTTGAACCAAGATAATGACTGAAACTCCATTAAAAAACAAACAAAAACCCCTGCAAAACCAAACAAAAACAAAAACACGAGGCTGTTAATTGGAAGCTTTGTGTTGCATTTATGAAACATTTTGAAGAAATGTCTGTAATTAATAAATTGCTTTGATACTGGCAAAAAAAAGTCAGAGAATGAGAGACTCTGGGAATCACATGGTCTTTTAAAACTTTGAAGCCCATTCTTAGAGGCACACCACTGCCAACATGGCCACACCTCCTATTCCATTCCAAGCAGTTCCCCAAACTGGGAACCAAGCACTCAAACATCAGCCTATGGGAAGCKCTATTCTCATTCAAACCATCACACTGGCAGACACTGGAATTCCAATTCCGTGCTCTTTCCTTCCTTCCTTCCTTCCCTCCTTCCTTCCTTCATTCCTTCCTTTCTTCCTTCCTATCTTTCTTTAGCTCAAAGACAATTTTATTAGAATTTAAAGAAAACCCCAGAGTAGTAATATATAAATCTTAGCATATGTGCGGAGGAGAAAGATGAATGATAGAAAGAGAAAAAAACATGCAATTACAGTTAAGCTGGCAAGTGGACAAGCCATCATTGGACAGGGAGAACTTTAGAAAAGGGTGAAGCTTAAACAGCACAGTTAAACTCTCGATTTTATCTAAGAGAAAAACAGAAGTAAAGGGAAAGGAAACAATAGGCCTTTCTGAGTGGACATCTAGGAGGGTAGGCAGACACAACAGGATCCCAGGGCTGCACTTCTCAAAGAAACTGCACCAGGGGCAGGAATTCTGGGAAGTAAATTATGCCTCGTGTAAGGAAAAATTACTTTTCCTTTCTCTTAAAATGGCTTAATGTAAACTTTTCTTTCTTGGGGTTGATCTCATGTTCAGGTGATGGACTGGCAAACTTATTAGGATTAGTTTTTGTGTGTTACAAAGCTTGGAATGTTAGGTCTCTTCCTGGACAGAGAAGTAGCTCTTCATAGAGCCCTCATAAAGCCTACTGTAACATACCTGTCTCTGAAGATGTCTCTAAAAATCATTAACCATCATTAAAGTCCCTAYGCCAAGATTGTGGCATTTCTGATGCCATTCCAAGACCAGGACATTTCTTGCTTACAGCGAATGATGGGAATGAGGCCCTGTCCCTAAACTGTCCCATTTCTATGTCCTGTCATCATCATTGCCATCTCTGGAGACATAATCTATACTGTTATTTAGAAAATTCAGGTAAAATTGAATCTAGTTTCCTACTGCTCGGTGCAATCATCACGCATGACAGTTGGAGGACCCTTCCAGTGGGCCTACCTAAGGGCCCTGGAATCACATCAGTTTTTACCTTTGTAAAATAGTCAGGTACAGGGAAGAAACAAAGTAACTGCCTAGTGCTTGGAGAGAGATTTGAGAGAGAAATAAAGGCAAGAGTAATTAACCTTGCACAACATAGGCAAAGAACCCAAAGTAGCCAGAACAAAGGAGAATTTTAATGTCTGAATTATATTCCATCAGGACCTCTTTGTGAGTTCATTCCCTTTATGAGTTCAATCTTTTACTAGTATCTTTTTTTTTCTCTTTTTGGGAAATTTTCTTTTGGTCTCCTAGGCTGGACTCCAGGTTGATAAACACAGTAATCTCTTCCAGGGAGACTGATAATGTAGAAATGGCTATAATCTTTATGACATCATTCCAAAATGGTTTCAAGAGATAGAAGAAGAGATTGCACCATTGTTTGATTTTTTTAATTATTACTGGATATATTCTTTATTTACATTTCATTTCCCTTTTCCTGGTTTCCCCGCCCCCCAAATGTCCTATATGTCTTTTTACCTCCCCCCTGTTCCCCTATTCACCCCTTCCTACTTCCCTGTTCTGGTATTCCCCTACACTGCTGCACTGGGCCTTTCCAGCACCCGGGTCCACTCTTTCCTTCTTGTTGGACAGCATTTGGTAGGTGGATTGTGTCTTTGGTGTTCCAAGATTCTAGGCTAATATCCACCTATCAGTGAGTGCATACTATGGGT
>BDUI01014376.1:35605-51553 GCA_002335545.1 Apodemus speciosus | reverse complement strand
GTATGAGGGCCAGAGGTGGTGGAGACTGTAGCGGAACAGTGCTTATCCTCTGGACACTGTAGAGTGGCCGCACCCACGAACTCACACAAGTTAGGACCTGTGCAAACCGATGGCAGAGCAAATCCCAAACACAGGCAAGGAGGTCGACCCAAAGTCCCACTCCTAGCCATGGAACTCCTGATGACTGTTAGCTGCCAGGAGACGGAGAGGCAGTTTCCTCTAAGTTAACTATGCTCCAGTGGAAAACCACACATCCCAGAACATTCGAGCAGCACAGACTGGTTTCGAAAGGTTTTGTTTTTTTGTTTTTTTTTTGTTTTGTTTTGTTTTTTTTTTGTTTTGTAAGGACACAGTGTTGAGTGTGTAGGAATGTGGTACACCTGGGAAGGGTTGGGGAGGAGCATGTGTAGGATTGATGAAATTAATTCTAAACATTCAGGCTGTTTGCTTCCTATTAGAGTGGCCACACCTCTGGAATAAAAGTGACTCTGTTGGAATAGTAGGCCTTCCATTTCCAAAGAGAATTCCATCTTTTAAAAGTGCAAAGTTAAAAAAAAAGACAGAGTACAAAACTAAGCAATTTAGRATTCACCACATACCACTACAAAATTATAGTGACTGGTCTCAGATATTTTCAATTTCTTTAAATTTTACAAATATGTTTGTGTTTTATTTACATACTTTAATATTATATATTTCTTATGCTACAAAAATTCCATTAAAAGGCGGGGTGTGGTGGCACACACCTTTATTCTCAGCACTTGGAAGGAAGAGGAAGGTGGATTTCTGTGAGCTCCGAGACAGCAGGACTACGTAGAGAAATCCTGCAGAAATACTTAGATCTGATTCTGGGTGCCCATGTGACTCAGGTACTATTCCTCCTGACTGCTGAGATAATGAATGTACTGACTCAGCTGAGTTGGCTGTGAGGAAGTCCCAGTGACCCATCTGTCTCTGCTTGGATGACAAGCGTGTGCACCACATCCCGCTTTCCAGTGGGTGCTGGGACTGAGTGTGGCCTGTATACCAAGCATCTGCCTGTATTTCCTCCCCAGACTTTACCTTTATAACTCCCCTATCTCTAAGTTTTAAGTCTTGTTGTAAAGTCTGGTGTTCTTACAGTCAAACTCCAATAGTTTCCCTAACAGATTAAAAAGTATTTATAACTGTTTATACCATTAGCCGGGAAAACACACACACAAGAAAAAAGTAGATGAGAATAGAGAGCCACRGTCACAGAGAGGTTGTGACACCGCTATGAACCCTAGACTTACACTTCCTTCCCTAGGGCACAGGATCTGCGTTGACTGCAGAAAAGCTGTGTATAATAATAATAATTAATAATAATAATAATAATAATAATAATCTCAAAGATCAAGTATAATGTGCATGGTTTTGTGCAACAGTCCTTGCTTAGAAATACGCATAAATGTGAACTATCCTTCACTTTAATGTACGGCATGTAATCTCCTAGARGCTCTTATAGCTATTAAATCACACAAGTGTCAGCACCACTGATAAATGTTAGCAAGTAGGACTCCTGCTGCCAGCTCTCCTGTTGGTTGGGTTATTTTCAAACATTTTTACCAGTTCCTCTGATCTTCCTTAATGTTAATTAGGTTTAAAGATTCCAATCCTAGGAGAGCCRAGAAAACTATTGTATCATAATAGTGATATTATGTTATAATTTTACAATTTAGAAAAAAAAAACCAAGTTTCCCCCCCCCCCCAAAAGAAAGAGAAAACCAACCAGAGAGCAAAAGTCATCTTAAACCAACGTTTATGATGCAATGCGTTGAGTCCTACAGAGGAAATACAGCATGTCTACTTAGCAAACATGTCAGACACTTAAAGGCCTGCTAAGGAAACACACCTTAAGTATTCGGAACACACAAAAACTAATGACTCACAGCCAACCACTGGACTCAGAGGTCCCCAAGGAGGAGTTGGAGAGGGACTGAAGGAGCTGAAGGGGGCTGCAGCCTCATGGAGGGAGCAGCAGTGTCACTGGCCAGACCCCCTTCTCCCCCCATCCCCCAGAGCTCCTGGGCATTGGACCACTAACCAAAGAGTACACGTGGAGGGACCCATGGCTCTGGCTGCATATGTGGCAGAAGATGGACATCAATGGGAGGAGAGGCCTTTGGGCCTGAGGGTGTTTGATGGCCCAGTGTAGGGGAATGCCAGGGAGGGAGGATGGGAGTTGGGGGGAGCACCCTCATAGAGGAAGGGGGATGGGGGAGAGGATAGGGGTTTTAGAAGGGGAGACCTGGAAAGGGGAAAACATTTGAAATGTAAATAAAGAAAATATCCAAGAAAAGAAGAAAAGGAAAAGATAATGAAGGGAGAGCTGGATGTCGGAGCACGATGGTCTACCAGGACCTGGGGAGCAGCAGACCAAAAAGATCAATGAAAACCGAGCTTTCAAAGAGCAGCTGTCTGAGAACTGTTTTCAAGTCTGTTACATTTGCAACTCCCGAGTTCCTCTAATGAGGGATACAGCCCCAGTGCTCTCTCCTTGGTTCTGTCTGTAGCAGCTGCTTTCTCTCATACTGCTGAGGTGTTTAATGCTAATATTCTATTCCCTTACCGTTCTTGATCTTGAGTTTTGTGTTGAAGCGGATCAACATTTCCCATTAATCTGTTCCTATGTTTAATTCTTCTATGTTTGACTGACAGGATTTAGTCACCAACTTTTCACGACACAGAGACATTMATTTTAAAAAGCAACTCAACCATTAGGCTCTTTACCTTCTGAGCCTCGCTCGCTTTGGATTCAATGCTGGCTTCTAAGAAGACCTGAACAGCCCRTCCCCAGGCTTGGTGGCTTGGTGGCTTGTGGCTCAGCACAATGCATGCAGTCTTCATTGTTTGCCCTGTGACTCCCCAGCTCTGTCCTTGACTACATGTCTTTGTTTCTCATTTCTATTCCCAGCCACATCTACTAGTGCTCCACACAGCAGGTGTCCGCTGGGCTCATTCTGAGCTCTGCGGATGACGCTGAGTTCTCAGCCACACAGAACCAGACCTTCGAGGCCTTTTCAAATATTCTAATTATCAGACACAGCTATTTGAATGATTATCATCTGAGCTGAAACAGCGCTTCCTGTTACTGCTCGAATCTCACTCACCCATCTTCAAATGGGAAGGGTACCTTTGACCTTTCCCTCTTCCTCTGCTTACTCCATGCCTGTCTTCCTCTAGTCAGCATGCTAGCTCAGTCTTTACATATCATACAGATACTAAGTTACACTGCTCAAGACTCATAGCTCACAGTCCTTACATATACAGATACTAAGTTACACTGCTCAGGACGATAGCTCCTAGTCTTTACATATCATACAGATACTAAGTTACACTGCTCAGGACTGATTGATAACTCACAGTCTTTACATATCATACAGATACTAAGTTACACTGCTCAAGCCTGATTGATAACTCACAGTCTTTACATATCATACAGATACTAAGTTACACTGCTCAGGATGATAACTCCTAGTCTTTACATATCATACAGATACTAAGTTACACTGCTCAGGACTCATAACTCCTAGTCTTTACATATCATACAGATACTAAGTTACACTGCTCAGGACTAATTGATAGCTCACAGTCTTTACATATCATACAGATACTAAGTTACACTG
The DNA here is from genome assembly GCA_002335545.1 of Apodemus speciosus. Classification (NCBI taxonomy): domain Eukaryota; kingdom Metazoa; phylum Chordata; class Mammalia; order Rodentia; family Muridae; genus Apodemus; species Apodemus speciosus. Next base: position 47,906 of record BDUI01014376.1, on the reverse strand, counting down.
NAGTCTTTACATATCATACAGATACTAAGTTACACTGCTCAGGACTAATTGATAGCTCACAGTCTTTACATATCATACAGATACTAAGTTACACTGCTCAAGCCTGATTGATAACTCACAGTCCTTACATATCATACAGATACTAAGTTATACTGCTCAGGACTACCTTCTTGTCATAAAAGAGTCTCCATCACCATTAAGCCATCTACCATCTCATCTCTGTTGCTATTTCTATAATAGGTCTAACTAGCCTTCTGTCTTTAAGTTTTAAAATCTGTTACCTTCCCTCACCGCCTACCCCCAGGTCTCTGCAAGTCTCCAGTTTAGTGTGCTTCTCTTTAACACTCAGAATCTACCCTGTGCACTCCCGCCATTTCCTCCAGCCAGAGGACATCCTCTCTGACTTTACTGTTCACCCGACCTCTGACCTCTTCCTCACTGGCCTGACTGGAAGCCCTCTTGCAGAAAGCATCTCCTCCATCTGCAAAGTCAACTTGAGACAGTAAAATGCCCGSGGAAACTGAGGAAATGTTTTCCTCTCTGAACATTACTCTGTTGCTATGTTGTTGTTGTTGTTTCTGTGGGCTGCTGGTGTTGGTCTCAGGCTAGCCCCCCGGGTGGAGAGCTCAGTGGGAATTAGTGCAAACCATCCAGCAAAACCCGTGGAACTGCACGACAGCAGGAAGGGGAGGAGCAGGCGCCTGCCTCCAGGCAACTGTGTGGCTCACTGTGAGCTTAGTTAAGGGAATTCGTTCAGTTTGGTAAGAGAAAGGGGGCTTTTCTAAGCTGGGGAAATCTTTCAACCCTGGGTGAAGGAACAAGTAAAAATTAATTCTACAGAAAGACAACAGGTTCCAAGGCAGGAGAAGGGGGGTGGGGGTGGGGGTGGAGGATGGGGGTTAAGTAAAAGAAAGCAGGGATGTTGGTGGGGAGGTGCATCCGTGTGGCCTGGGGGGGAGGGGGGAACCGAGCATGCGCACTTAAAGGTCATGCTCAAAGTCTACAAGCTTTATCCTAAGATAGAGTCCTAGAACAGTGGGTTCCAAGATACTTCAGGACCACCACTAACCACCACTTACAAGTAAGAAGGCAAAATTGTGAGATCAGTACAAATTCTCATTTTATTAAAATATAAGCACTTATCATTCTTTTCCTGTGTGATCCAAACTCAAGTAAAGAGAGGAAAAGGAAGAGAGGAGGAAAAGAGAGGAGGAAAAGGAAGAAGAGGAGGAAGAAGAGGAGGGGGAGGAAAAGAAGAAAGTGGCATATGATTTATACAAAAGGCATTTTGAGATTGACACTTGACTTTGAAGTCTTGTGTTTGTGTATGCGTGGATGTGGATGTGTATCGCACATGAGTGCATGTGTGTGTGTATGTGTGTGCGAGAGAGAGAGAGAGAGAGAGAGAGAGAGAGAGAGAGAAAGAAAGAAAGAAAGGAAGGAAGGAAGGGAGGGGGAGAGGAGAGAGAGGAAGAGGGAGGCAGGGGAGCAAGAATGAAGAAGTACTTGCCACCTCTGCATCAGGACTTGAACTCGGAACCCTAGAGCCTAAGTAAAGGGCGCAGCAGCACACACCTAGAAACCAGGATTTGAGAAGGCAGAAATGGGAGGCTCCCCTCCCTGGGCTGGCTGTCCAGCCAAGTCATTAAGTTCCAGGTTCAGTAAGAGACTCGAAAGGTGGCAGGCTCAGCTCGAAAGGGGTCAGTGGTTAAGAGCACTTACAGAAGAACTGGGTTTAGGTCCCAGCACCAACCTGGCAACGTACTGTGATGTAACTACAGTTCCCTGGAGACCTCTTACCCTCTTCTCGCCTGCATGGTATGTATGTGTGGTACACATGTATATTTGGAGACAAACATTCACACACATAAAATAAAAATAAATACATCTTTTTAACAGAGAGGTAGCCGGTGTGGTGGTTTGGCTCACAAATCCAAATGCTTAGTCCCCAGGGAGTGGCACTGTTTGAAAGGATCAGACGGATTAGGAGGTGTGGCCTTGTTGGAGGAAGTGTGTCACTGGGCTTTGAGGTTTTCAAAGCCCAAGCCAGGTCCCCGCTGCCTCTCTCTGCCTGTGGATGAGGTTGTAGCGCGACTCTTTCTCCAGTGCCTGCCGTCACCATGCTCCCCACTATGACGATAATGGGTAAGTGTCGGAAGCAGTAAGCTAGTCCCCAGTTAAATGCTTTCTTTGATAGCTGCCTCTGTCATAGTGTCTCTTCACAACAATAGACTAGTGACTACGGCAATGGCTCAGTGGGCAGAGGTGCCTGCCACAGAAGTCTGCCTACCAGAACCCAAAACGGGGTGGGGACGGTCAAACTGCCCTCTGACCTTCACACGTGTATCACAGTACATGTGTCATGGCCTCCACACACAGACATAATAATGAAAATGCTCTTAAAATATGAAGCTCAGAGCAAATGAGTAAGACATGCCAACCTTTGGCCTCTGAATGAATGCACACACAAGTGCACATGTATGTACACATACCTAACTCAAAAAGAGATAAGGGCCCATTTTAATACTTTTAAAAATGGAACATTCTAGGCCGTATCAATCCAGCGAAAAGCTCCGTTCCTGTATCCACATGTGTTACATGTTCCTTTCCATGCCTTCCCTGTAAGATTTCCCCATAAGGGCCGGGCGTGGTGGCGCACRCCTGTAATCCCAGCACTTGGGAGGCAGAGGCAGGCAGATTTCTGAGTTCGAGGCCAGCCTGGTGTACAAAGTGAGTTCCAGGACAGCCAGAACTACACAGAGAAACCCAGTCTCGAAAAAACCAAAAAAAAAAAAAAAAAAAAAAAACCAAAAAAAAAAAAAAAGATCTCCCCATAAGAGAAGCTATTCGACAAAACCAACAAAATATCTTCCTAGGACTAATTCACATTGCACTTCCATATAACTGCTGGTAACAGGCAAGGAATTTCAAACTGTGATTACAAATACGGATTATTTCCTCTAAAGCTGCAATCACATGTCACGGATAAAACCAACGGAGGTCAGGGGGGCACACCTGAGGAGTGGCAGAAAGGACGTGCATCGTCTCTGTGCATCAGCGACCAGAGGGCACACGAGCACGCATGGCAGCATGTCACCCTCAGGACACGGGGAGGGGATGCTATTTCCCCTTTCACAGAAAAGGAAACTTGGGCCTGTAAAATAAGCAAGTATATCCCTAAACCACACACATCTAAAGCTATGAAGTCTACTATGGTGCCCATGGCAACCAAGCCCTTGGCTAATGTTTAGTCATAACGGGCTTCAAAGATACAGCACAGCAAAGTGAAGTCTCTGAATACGTTTAATACTGAGTGGCATATTAAAATGATAATACTTTATAGTTAGTTGGCGGAAGAAATGTATTATTAGCTGAAAGACAGACCTGTGTAGAAGAGGCTATATGGATTCAGAGATCTTAAAAATCCTCTTTATCAGTAGTAACTGGTCATGGGTGCATTATCAAGCCGTAGCATTTCAGTTATGCCAACTGCACTGTGGCACTTTAACCCCCGGAGACTCTTCTATGTCATATGTAAAGCAGACAACTGGCATACAATGACAGAAGATGGAATTACTGAATAGCAACTGGCTAGTTAAGGAACTGGTCTCCCAAGGAGTAGAAATGCACTAATGTAAAAACCATGCTTTATCTTAAGTGAGCAGAGTTAAGTGCCCCCCACTTCAGGTTTGAGTACGCCTTACACACTGTTGTATAATGTGAATCACCTACAACTCACCCTCTCTCTGCTTAGACCTGAGCTGATAAGATGCTATGGACCTGGAAGGCAAATGATGAAGCTAGTTAGGGGGAGGTACAAAAAACAGGACATAGAAATAGGAACCCAAGCCGGACATGGACTCTTTAATCTCAGCACCCCATGGGCAGAGGCAGGAGAATCTCTGTGGATTTGAGGTCAGCCTGGAATGAATGGTGAGTTCCAGGAAAGCCAGGTCAACATAGAGAACCTGTCTCAAAAAAAAAGAAGTGGGGCTGGAGAGGAGAGACTCTTATGACACAACATTTCCCACTGGAAAATGCTGCTCAACTCAGCTCATCACTGCTCTTCTTACATCAAGAGCTGCAACTAGCAAGTCTGGCTGAGTAGAATCTCAGTCTGTTGTCCCAGGTTGAGGTGCCAACGAACTGCTCTAATAAATAAGCCAACCTATTATTATAAGTGAGAAACGTGAGCTACACCTAGTCCACGGAAACTACACCACGATGCGGTCCGTGCCGTCGGGGATCTTAGCATGCTGGCTCCTGCACAGACGTGTGGTGGTGAACAAGGTGTGAAGGTGGGGCAGCTGGAGCACTAACATCATTATCTGTAAACAGCTTTGAGACAAATGGATTAATGCACCCACGTGTGTGTACCGCGCAAGAAACACATTTCTAACAAATAACAGTAGAGAAGTTAAAGCTACCATTGTCACCAACTTTGGGAAGAGATTATAAACATATCCACTGCTCTGGGATTTGGGATTCCTGGGACACAGGAATAGAGAAATTTCTAGTCTGGCTGTTAACACTGCACACTCAAGTAGCTGGGAGCAGGCAAGGAGGAGAGGGCACTTCCTGTGACCTCTGCACAGGGTTAGAAACCCACCACTTGTAAGGAATTTTTGAGTATTCCCTGAATACAAATAACTTGTTCTGGAGTGTGTAAACCCCAAATGACTGATAAATGTGGTTGTTTCTACTTAAACCTTCAATGGTAACTTCGAATGTAGCTACAGGTAGAATAATCCTGGAAGACTGTCAGTAGCATTAGTTTATAAGGACCAGAAAAGAACGTTATTGGAAAAGAAGAATGAGAAAATGTTGCCAAAACTCTGTAATCACGTTAGACTTTCAATATTTAAAAGGTTAATAGGAAAATACGTGGTATCAACTTAAGAGGAAACAAACACTGAATGCATTGAGGTTACCAGCCACTTGCAAAATGCATTCTTTGAACAGCTGACATCAGAAAAAAGCTTGTTTGCTTCAATTTGTTTTTGCATTGACTTTAAATTAGCTGATACACAAGCCACAACTCACACTATTTGGTTTCCAAGAATAGCCTCCTTCCTTTTTTGGGGGGTGGGGTGGGGAGGCTAGCTTTTAAGAGAGGAGAACTGAAGCTGCGCGCTTTCAATGTAAATGTCACAAGCGTGCTTCTCTATGCCAAACCTACTGAATGTTGTGTGGTCTTCAAATTATTTGCCAATGTGACTTTAAAGTTTTGCACTAATCCATTTCTACCACCCTACTGCCAACATTTAATCTTTTCCGCGACAAGAAAGGTCCCCTTAACTATTATTGACACTGTCACAAGATATGTATGTGCCAATTTTGGCTGTCAACCCTCTTAAGGGTGGATTTGAGTGCGCGCTCACTCTGCACAGGCGTGCCTACACTTAGACAGCTCTCCTCTCCCTAGCGCCCACCTACTCATCCCTTCTCTCCTTACAAGTTTGAAACTTTGTTTTCTCCGGGGTCCAGAAGGAGCGCTACCAATGTCCTAGAGACAAAGGGCTGAGCTGGGGGGTTAACGGGATGCCCAATTTTACTTGTGAAACAAAGCCCGCAAATCTGAGCCCCTGGGGGAGGTGGTGCAGCCCGGGCGAGCCAGGGACGGGTATCACCGCAGCCACCGAGCCCCGTGCGCCCCGCTCTGCTCACCGCTTCACGCGGATGATCTGGTCCCGCATGGGCTTGATGTCCTGGAAGCTCTGCTGGTTGACCAGGCTGTAGACCAGGATGAAGCCCTGGCCGTTCTTGATGTACAGGTCCCGCATGGACGCGAACTGCTCGGTGCCCGCCGTGTCCAGGATCTCCAGCACCGAAGGCGACGAGTCCACCTCGATCTCCTTGCGGTAGAAGTCCTCGATGGTGGGGTCGTATTTCTCAATGAAGGTGCCGGTCACGAACTGCACGGTCAGGGCGGATTTGCCTACCCCGCCCGAGCCCAGCACCACCACTTTGTACTCGCGCATCGTCCCTGCGCGGCCGCCGCCGCCGCCGCCGCCCGCGACATAGACCTGCGCCCGCGCGCCGCGCCCCGACCCCGCGGCCCCGCCGCCCTTACGGACTCGTCGGCTCACGGCCGCGGCAGCGCCCCGGGCGCCGGCAGCAGGGCTGCAGCTGAGCAAGCCGCGCGCGGCCCTATGAACCGGCCAAGCCGGAGGACGATGCAGCCCTGCAGGAGCCGGCAGCAACAGAGCTCGACCCCGAGCTGGAGCCGCCCGAACCGCGGGCCCGCAATGCCGCGCGCCCCGCCCCTCGCGCCTCCACGCCCAGCTCCCGCCGCCGCTGCTGCCGCCGCCGCTTCCCCAGCGCTGGAGCGCGCGCCCGAGCCCAGCCGCAGCGCTGCCCGGGGCGGAGCCAGCCTGGTGGGCGGGGTATATACGAAGGCCCGCCTCTCGCGCCGTCGCCTAGCGACCCTCAGCGCGCTCTAGCGAGGACAGGCTTCCGCGACACCCGGCAACACCCAGCCCTACAGGCTTCCGTACTGCGTCTGCGCGCTCTTCTCCGCCCAAAGGCGAGCAACGTCAGACTCCCACGCTCAGGGTTTGCGGGAGGCGACGGCAGAGGGGCCGTGGGCATAAGATGCCGCGTGCACCGTGCTTGGGAACCTCAAGACGTCCAGCCTGTGGCCGACATCTCTCAGCCTGTCAGCCTTGGGTCAGTTTTGGCTTTATCCTGTTAGACGTAACGACGTGATCCTTAAGGGCCGCTGCCATAAGTTACACAAGCAGATCGAAGCTTGGCTAGGCGGCGGCGCCCAGCCTACACGCAAAACCGGTCTGCGCCCGATGACGTCACCGGCCCGTCCTCTAGCCCCGCCCTCCTAGAGTTAGACATAAGCCGAGCTCCTCCCCCGTGCTGGTAGACAGCCACGGACGCCTGGAAAACCAGGATCGCGGATCCGTCAGCCACTGTCAGGAGACCCTAGAACACCTCACCAACAGCCTACGGGGGTGTTTGTGCGGAAGCTCGGATTCACTGTTACCCAATCAGGTCGGGAATCTGGACACTAGACACTCTTGACCAATGACAAGGCGTCTCATCTTGCTAACCAATCGGTGTAAGACCTACTGGTAGACTGAGCCAACGCCCCTCCGCGGCATGGCGGGGCTGGGAGTTTGCGCCTGCACAGACTCTGATAACCAATCGTAAGCCAGCTGAGGCGTGACGTAGGCTAGGCGGAGCCAATCAAACCTCTCCCGGTGCTCTGCCTCTCAGGTCGGAGGTATGGAGACAGTGCAGGGCTGCTGGAGAACTGGGAGGGGCGGGGCTGGAGCGCCCGACTCCCCGGTGTTCTGGCACGGGAGCGGGTTGCGTTGGCAGACTAGAGGGATGAGTTCTGTTCCGATGTCGCCTCCGTGGCATTCTGCCTGGAGATGGGCATGGAAGTGGTGGCCAAGGATGCGGGCTGGATCGTGGGCTGAATCGAGAAAATTGGGACTTTTGTCTTAAGGGTGAGAAATTTTCCAGTCCCTCAGAAGACATCCATCTGGCAGCAGTTGCCATGGTCCTCCATTCCTGCCTCCTAAAATGTGTATTTTTTTACCCCGTGGTAAACCAACGTACCTTTGGCCCCCGAATCTTCGTCATACACTTCCAGCCATAGCAAATACATGAAAAGTTACACTCTCCAACCTTCAATAACTGGTCGTTGCATTTATCGTCTTTAAACTATGTCCTTGAAATGACGACTCTGGCCATAACTACCTCACACTTTTCAGAAGGCTGTATTTTTTTCAGTTCTGTCAGAGCTTGGTGTACCCCTCTACCATTCTAATTTCCTACAAGGTCATTGTAGAGTGGATTTCAGTCTGGTTTCCTCTAACAGCGGGACATTCCTTTGCCATTTTTTTCTGTCACTTGTCAAAGTACAAAAATGTATTCTGATATAGGAGTCCCCAACTGCCTATTGTTTCTGAACCTTTAAGAATCCCATACGCTTGAATTACCTAGCTACAATGTAACTGCAAGTTTTTATTTAAAACTTAATTTAGTGCAAGTGCCTTGTCAAATTGAAAATGTCAACTACCATCTCTCCTTACTTCATATCCATGGACGCTTGGTTCCAGGTCCCGAATCAAAAACCTGCAAATGCTCAAATCCAGTATATGAAGTGGCACATTTGGATTTAGCCTACACACTGTCTTGTATGTTTCAGTTCTCTCTAGATTCCTTGTGATGCCTAATATACTGCCAATGTTAGGCTAATAGTTACGATACAGTCTTTGGGGGGAACGAATCAGAACAAACCCACATGCTCAGACCAGGACTCCATCCCCCAGTACTTTTGAATTGCTGCTGCTTGGAAGCGTGGATATGGAAGGCTGCCAATGTAGCTCAGGTCGGTCGTTACTTCTCCAGTATGTACTATGGAGGTTTGAGAACTTGATACGCACGTGAGGTAGTGAACTAAAATTGAGGGAGTTTCCCTGTGTGCTTCATGTCTGAATGGCTTTGACAGTAGCCATGTCTCAAGAGGCTGATCCAGGTAGTCAGGAGCTGGATTTTAGAAGTCCAGTTCTCTGTAAGACCAATAGGACTGGCTGTGACTACTTCTGTTCCATAGCAGCTACAGTTTTCCGAGGAAACGCAGAATGCTCCTGGAACAATTCAAACTATGTGCATGGGTGGTAACGTTTTCAGGTGGATGGGGATTAAATACAGCCTAGAAGCATCACATGTTCTTTGTGAATATGACAACCGGCATTGGTTGCTTTTCTCACTGCTGTCCCAAGTTCTTGACAAAAGTAACCTTAGAGGAGGAAAAGCTCATTTTCAGCCATGCCTCACAGGATAGAGTCCACAGAGGTTGGAATGGCTTAGCAGTAGGTGGCTAGCTTCCTGTGGCCAGAGCAGGCGGCTGTTCACTCATATCTCTGACACTCTGGAAGAAGGGACTTCTGATTCTCAGTTTTCCTCTTTCCCTTTTTATCAATCCAGTACCCTAGCAGGTGGTCTGGGTGGAAATGCTTTCAGAGTTGTTCTTCCCTGCCCTCAGCCAGTCCTATGGAAAATCCCTCACAGACATGCCCTAGAGGGCCCCACTGTGCCCTGGGCGCTTTTTAATCTTGTCCAGTTGGCAACTGGAAGTAACTTGTATAGGCTATCTGTGCCCTGTCTACTACATGATCTATCTATGCACTGCTAGTACATAGTCTCTCTGTGTAGTGTCTAGTAATAGTCTGTCTGTGCACTGCCTAGTACATAGTCTATCTGTGCACTGTCTAGTACATGGTCTGTCTGTGCACTGTCTAGTACATAGTCTGTCTGTGCACTGCCTAGTACATAGTCTGTGCACTGTCTAGTACATAGTCTGTCTGTGCACTGTCTAGTACATAGTCTGTCTGTGCACTGTCTAGTACATAGTCTGTCTGTGCACTGTCNCTAGTACATAGTCTGTCTGTGCACTGTCTAGTACATAGTCTGTCTGTGCACTGTCTAGTACATAGTCTGTCTGTGCACTGTCTAGTACATAGTCTATCTGTGCACTGTCTAGTACATAGTCTATCTGTGCACTGTCTAGTACATAGTCTGTCTGTGCACTGTCTAGTACATAGTCTGTCTGTGCACTGTCTAGTACATAGTCTGTCTGTGCACTGTCTAGTACATGTCTATCTATCTAGTACTACATGGAGCTGAAAATCTAGATAAGGTAGTGTATTGTGGTGTGGGCTTGTCTTAGGATTTTGGATCCAAGAGCTAAGTAAGTCTTTTTGTGATTCCCAGTTCTCCCAGAATTGGGAGACTGACAAAGAACACATAATAAAAATTGTCACAAAGTTGTGGGTGGATTGATAGTCACATCACGTAACGTTCCATCGGGCTTTCTACATTTTCATGAGGTATAAAGATGGCAGCCTATGGTGTTAATCTGTAGTTAATCTGTTTCCCATTCTAACAGGCCTCAGTTTTTCATCTTATGAAAGCAGTTGTTTTGTTTTGTTTTGTTTTTTGGTTTTTTGCATTTTTTTGCTACCAACATACAAAACAAAAACTATGAGCAGGAATATATCTTCTTACCTGTTATGGCTTGGATGAGGATACAGTCCTAGTTTGTGGTAGCATGTAGAATATTGCTTGAGAGGTGAGTTGCTATAATTAGAAGGATGTCAGGGTAAAATGTGGTGATGTATAGCTCTAGTCCCAGTTACCAGGATTTGTAAGCACAAAATTGTTAAAAATTCAAGCTTGCCTAGGCTTCATGGAGTTCAACGCCAGGCTGGGAAACTTAGGGAGGTCTGATTATAAACTATGATCAAAAAGGTTTGAAGATGTGGCTTCTTCGTGCGACATCTGCTTAGCATGCAGTGTAAAAGGCTGAGGTTTAATCCCCAGCATAAGAATAAAATAAAATTGAAGATTAGGGTGAACTATTGGTGACTATATCCTGATCTTAATTATGTTCACGTCTATGTCTATATAAGCCCTGTTCCAACTGTGATTCTAAAAGCTTAAGTCTTCGATTGTGTGTTTGTGGAAAAGACAAAAGAAAAATGTGATGAGAAATTCGGTTTTGCCTCAGATGTGTGAACCTGCGTGATAGTGGAGACCGAGCACTGAACACTGTCACCGCAGGGTCCCTTTGGCTTTAAAAGTGTGTTGCTGGGAGAGAAAGGGGRAAAAATGAAAACTTAATTTCTCTTCTCTCCGCTGGATCTGAAGGGAGATCTCTCACCTATATCCAGATACCCTCAACTGTCACACTTGTGTTACCATGGAAACCCAGCCAGCTCTTTTCTTTCTGTAAAAAATGTTGAAAAGGGTGGAATGAAATGAAAATGTATTGTATTTTCTGACTCTGTGAGTTCAGCCAGAAGCACAAAACCACAGAATTTAATCCAGACAAACCTAATGGACACTGCCCCGACCAGTGTCTCCTGCTCTTTAAACCGTGACTCCCTCCCCACTGAAGCCCTGTGTCTCCTGAATCTTAAGTGAAAGCCACCAAGCTGTGGGACCCGCTGCTGGTGATAATGAAGGGGATGGGAACTGTCCAGGCCTCCGAGGCTTCACACACCTGAGGTAAATCTGCAGACACGAAGCACTGAAATCGAAGGGGCAAGATAAACACTTTCTTATGAAAACATCTTGGTGCTCTCGAAAGGAAAAACTAGAACGCAGACATAGTGTGCAAAGAGCCTGAGAAAGAAATCTGTTGGATGAGAGAGTATTTCAAACGCAGCTTAAGGAGGCCATTTCTGACCAAGAAGGCTTGATGGTTAAGGAGAAGAGAGAAGGCTGGGGGTTCTGAGGGAACACAGCAGGGGTCCGGCAGTCAGTGCTGGGGGCACTCCCACACTTCCCAGTATCACTGCCAGAGAAGCTGGGCTGAATCACACTGCGAGGGAGCAGCAGAGTTCTCCCTCTGCCATGGGTATCCAGAACTAGATCACTCACGTGCCCCTCTTCTCCTGCTGATGGCGTCTGGGATTCAGGTTCAAGAACAAGTACCCGCAGAATGCTGCCTAGAGCGCAGCAAGTGTCTGCAGGCATTTTCATCCCGCAAGCATGCTCAGTACTGCACAAAGGCATTGCATTCATTGGAAATCTGCTCCACTTTCTCCATTTGAGGGATCCGGTAGTAAACGGTTGTCCCAAAGAGCTTTCTTCTAGCCAGAGAGATAAGCGTTATACTATCAATTACCTCTGGAGTAGCATTAATTAATGCAGATAAGACAGCATCAGATTTAAAAAGGGCGTGTAATACAATATAAGCAATGAAATATCATACAGTATATAAAGAATTAAAAGTACAGAAGTAGTTTCCCAGGGCCTAATAACATTATATATAACTCATACAAGAATTTATAGAGGTCAAGAAAAATGGAGACTCAGGAGAGGGTTAGTCAGAGGTTATCTAAGGTGAGTTAGTATAGAGCCGCAGTTCTGAAGGAAGTGGCCAGAGGACTGCTTTGATGGATAGAAGCAGAAGAGAAAGGGGGAGAAATTTGATTGTTTTTCTTTATCAATAAGTAAAACACACCAAAGCGATTTCTCCTTAAACTTGTAGATTTGCCCCAGATTGCACGATTGAGGGCAGTTTCCTGTGTGTTTCCCTCCTCTGTCATGTCCTGAGTCTCATCCTAGGATTTCTAATGCAAAAGTGGTCCAGATGTCGGGCTTCCCTCCTCTGTCATGTCCTGAGTCTCATCCTAGGATTTCTAATGCAAAAGCGGTCCAAATGTCGGGCTTGCCTAGTGTGTCACTGGGCTTGGGCTTTGAGGTTCAAATATGCAAGCCAGACCCAGTGTCTTCTCTCTCTCTCTCTCTCTCTCTCTCTCTCTCTCTC
>BDUI01014376.1:12261-28480 GCA_002335545.1 Apodemus speciosus | reverse complement strand
CACACACACACACACACACTTCATATGTCACACATACACCATTATCTCACACACCCACTCCATATCTCACACATAAACTCCATATCTCTCACACATGCACACACACTTCATATCTCACATATACACCATATCTCACACTCACACTCCAGTTCATTACTTGCATCACTACCCTGTGAAAGACGAGTTAGGAAACAATGCAAATGTCCAATGGCTTAAAAAAYAAATCTCCAGAATGTGATACTGCATTTGTATACCTATGCAAAGGGAATATTATCCAACCATTAAAAAGAAGGAAGTTCAGGCTGCAGAGATGGTTTAGTGGTTAAGAGCACTGACTGCTCTTTCAGAGGTCCTGAGTTCAAATCCCGACAACCACATGGTGACTCACAACCATCTGTAATGGGATCTGATGTACTCTTCTGGTGTGTCTGAAGACAGCTACAGTGTAGCTCACATGCATAAAATAAATACATGGTTTTTTTTTAAACAAAAGAAGGAGGTTCTCATGTATGCTGTAATGAGAATGTTGATAGGGAGAGGTAAGCAGCATTGGTAGCTTCCCTGTCAGGTCCAGATGACAGACCCCCAGAACCATTGCAACAGAGTTCTCTGAGGGGAACCAGTTCAGTTAGGGGCTGCTTACAGAGCAAACTGTAGAGGACCCCCCCCCAAAGCAGATGCACCAGAAAGTCTGTATCCATCATGATGGCTTCTCCACAGCTGCACAGGTGGTGCCCCCACCCCCACGAACCTTTCCCAGCCTAAATCCAGCACCTCCAAGTTCCCAAGGCCATGAACAAGTGGAGCAGAACTGCAACAGATGACTAAAGGAGTGCCCGTGGCCTTCCCTCAACAAGCCTGCCTGCTCATGGTGGTCTCCTACAGGCAGGCACTGCAGAAAGGATGGTGGTAACCGTTTTGCTAAACACACAGCATTCTACAGCAATGGGCGACCTTGAAACCATTGTGCAAATTATGATTAGCCAATGACAGATACAGAAATGCTGTACAAGTCCAAGATAAATCTATAGTGCCACGCAGGCTAGGGGCTAGGGTAGGAGAGAATGAAGATGAGTGTCCTGTGGCCAGAAGGTTCTCTTGGGGGACTGAAGGAGTTCAGGGGGTACGGGGGATGGGGCATTGTGCATGTGCTCAGGCCGGGGAACTTGCACAATTTGGTTTTTACAAAGAAAAATGTATAATGTGTATATTTACCAAGACCAGTAAGGAAGAAAACACAGGAGCATAACCTGCCATCCTGGGAAAATGACAGAGATGCACTTTTCCTTGTGTCTTTGATTACGTATAGCTTCAAATTCTGGTTGTGATCCCCAAAACACACGTAAGACTCTGAGAGCTAGGGAGAGGGCAAGTCTAAGACTGGTACAGTGGGGAGTTACCTGGAGTTTCTGTTTCCTAATAATTCCAAGGGGGGGATGTCTGAAGATTTTGTTAATTTAAACACAAACCTTTCTGGGAAAGAATAAAAGGGAGGGAGAGAGGGAGAGAGGGAGGGAGAGAAGGAGGAAGGAAAAGGAGGAAGGGGGAGGGAAGAAGAGAGGAAGGAAGGAAGGAAGGAAGAGATATCCCTGGGGCTTGCTGTCCGGACAGTCTACCTGAATTACTGCACTTCAGCTTTAATGACAAACCCTGCCTCAAAACACAAGGAGAGTGGCAGTCAGAGCCAACAGCAGATGTCAATTTCTAGCATCCATCAGCATGCATACACATGTGCACAAGATCTGTGCACACACACACACACACACACACACACACACACACACACACAGGTCTCTATAGAAGAGACTCCATAACTGACACGACACTCTCAGGTGATAATTAGCAATGCACTAACAGGATTCCCTAAGTCAAGAGTTTGTGAAGTTTGTAATTTATTCCACAGATTTTATTCTTGGGTGTCTGTGCTTGCTTATTTGCATGAATTATTTATCTCATGTCTGGAATTTAATATATGCCACAGAGCTACAGATTACATGATCCATCTTAAGTTTTGTGCTTTGCTGTCTAAAGGGGTAATCAATCTCAGCCATTCATTTTATTTATTAAGCCCAGTTTGGGAAGGAATATTTTGGACCTTCTTACATTATGCCAAAAATATAGTTATGGTTTGTTCGGAATGTTGGAGGCAATGCAGATGAAGGGAAACCAACTCGAGTCATAAAGGTGAGTTAATAGATTCTGTGCCAATCCTGCTGCACGGGATGATGGAGGCGGGAGGGGATTTCTGGGGATTACTGTGTGACTGTGGCTGAGGCAGAAACCAGAACATGCTGGTCGGTAGGCGAGAACAGAATTCAAGAGTTCCAAACTCACTCTGAACCAGGAACACTGACTTTGTAATGTTATTTTTAAAAAATGAGTTGTCTAATGCACAGAATGTACCAGGACCCTCTTATTTTATTTTTCTTTTGTAATATTTGTGTGTGTGTGTTTGCACACACATGTGTGAAGTATACATGTGTTCATGTTCACATGCTTATGAAGGCCTGAAGGCAAGCTTGGCTGTTACTCCTCAGGAGCTGTTTGTGTTTAAGACAAGGTCTCTCAGTAGCTTGGACCCCGTCAAGTAGGCAAGGCTGAGAACAATCATCTAACTCCACCCTTGCCCCAACCCAACCCAACCTGGGCTAGGATGAGAAGCACACGTTCACATATCCAGCACATTTTACATAGATTATAAGGATTGAACTCAGGTACTGTTACGGCTTATATATGTTCTTCCCAGGGAGTGGCACTATTAGAAGGTGTGGCCCTGTTGGAGTAGGTGTGGCCCTGTTGCAGTAGGTGTGTCACTGTGGGTGTGGGCTTTAAGACCTCATCCTAGCTGCCTGGAAGCCAGTATTCTACTAGCAGCCTTCAGATGAAGATGCAGAACCCTCAGCTCTGCCACACCATGCTTGCCTGGTCGCTGTCATGCTCTCTCCTTAATGATACTGGACGGAACCTCTGAACAGGTAAGCCAGCTCCCAACTAAATGTTGTTCTTATAAGAGTTGCCTTGGTCATGGTGTCCGTTCACGGTAGTAAAACCCTCACTAAGACAGTGACACATGTTGCAAGGCAAGCACTTTCTAAGCTTTGGGCTCTCCTCTCCCAGGCTCCGTAATATTGATTTCTATCGTAAGATCCTCAGGCAAAATGGATTAGGATGTTCTATTAGTTTAGTTCTTAAATTCAGCGACAGATTGCTCTGAAAAACTGATGGTGAGAATTCTTCCTAAGTTGTGTTGTGTGACTAGTTTTCTCTCGAGAGTGCTGAGAGAAGGAAGTTAGGTTCAATAACCGTGGTTCTGGGCTCAGGGAAGAGGCAGGATTACCAAATAAAAAGAGGAATTAAAAAAGCTTCAGACACAGCCATTCCCACTTCTTTTGCTCCATTCCATAGTATGATATACATCACTCATATTCTTCTTTAAAGATTTATTCATTTTTATCTTACATATTTTCATGTTTTGCCTGAATGTATGTATATGCACCTTGTATGTGCCTGGGGCTGGCAGAGCTAGAGAATATTGGATCCTTTGAAATTTGAGTAGCAGGCAGCCGTGAGCTGGCCTGTGGGAGCTGGGAACCGAATGCTGGTCCTTTGAAAGAGCAACCAGTGTTCTGAATCACTGAACCRTCTTCTTTCCATCCTCCTCGGATCCCTAAAACAGCCTTTACTTTCAAGCTTTCTGAACAGCTAAATAGTTTTTATGAACTGGAATGTTGTGCGGACTTTCAGGTCCCAGGCCAGTAGATAATGTTGCAGATAAAGAGAGGGCGGTATACTGAAGTCAGGGTGATTAGCGTTTCGCGCTGTCTCCACCATCTTCCCCTATCGCTGTCTTAAACGTCATATCTTTCAGATAGTGTCCTTCTAAGACTTCACTTCCATCTTCCCTTGCAGCTAGGTAAGACCAAGGAGATGCTGCAGGAGGGAATGTGAGCTGTGTGGACTATGTGCCACGACTATTTCTGGCCCTCACCCCACACCCTATAAAGGGTCATGGACGTCTTTTTCCTCCTGTGGTCTCTACCACCCACCTACAAGAGAGGCTGCCCCATGCTATGTGTGCCCACAAATGCAGTCCCCTCAAGCTCTCCCTGTCTCTCTGTCTCTCCCTCTGACTCCCTCCCTCCCACTCCCTCCCCTCTTCCTCTCCCTCTTCCTCTCTTTCCCTCCTGTGTCTTTTTCCCTGCCTCAGAAATCTAACACATGGTACTGAAACCCGAGGAGGGAGTCCGAGGTTCACTGGCGATCGGAGCCCTCCTTCACACGGGTGGGTCTCCATGGCCCTTATCTGCCCCCCCCAGCCCCAGGCATGATTGGGCCTAGCGGGGCTGTCCATATCTCTCAGAAAGACACATTGTTTCTCTCTGTCTCCACCCTTCTCTCCACTCATTTTTCTCTGTCTCTGACACAATCTAACCTCCAGACAGGAAGCCATGCTCAGACAGAACCGTGCAGCGCAGCCTGGACAGGGAAACCCCCGGGACCTAAGCTAACTCAGAGGCCGCAGGTGGCTCTCAGCCCCCTCAACCCACAGGACCGAACTCAGAGGCACCCAGGTAGGCTTCTGCTCCCCTTCATCTTGTCTTTGGACTCCCTCTGTTGAAGGTTCCAGGTTCACTGGCTGAGGGAATTGCTTGGTCCAGAGCTTTGGAAATTCTCCACTGTTTGGCAGGACGAGATCTGCTAAAAGCTCTGGGAGCCTCCCACTCACCCTGTCTCTTGGCCCTGGAACAGAGATTGACCCCTACCCCAGTCCCCGGAACCGTAAGATTTGGGAGGAGGCCTGCCCTACCTTCCAGGCTTGCTTGGTTAACCTGAAATCCGAAGAATGCCTCTGGGTGACTGAATTTGACCCCTGTTTTTACCTTGGTCCTGAACCTATCATGCATTCCAAATTTTGTCCTTCAAGGGGAGATCTCAGACTGGGTTCACTTGTTCAGTCAAACTTCATGAAGCTGCCTTAATCGATTTAGATATTAAAATCAAAAGTTCCAAATTTGGGCCAGCAGTGGCCAGTCTCCAATGTATATCTTGGACTGAGAACCCAGGGATCTACACGTCCATAGGCAGTGTGTGTGTGTGTGTGTGTGTATGTGTGTGTGTCTGCATACGGGAACAGGCCCTGGGGCAGACTGGATGGAGGCGAGTGACAGGGATGAGAAAGGGTAAAGTGAGCACYCCTCCTACAGCTCCCAGCTCATGTCTGCCTGGTTTCGGATAGATCATCCATTATCTAGGAAGCACGGCAGCAGACTTGGTGCTGGAGGAGGAGCTGAGAGTTCTATGTCTTACTCTGTAGGCAGCAGGAGACTGTGCGCCACACTCAGGGCGTAGCTTGAGTATATGAGAGTACAAAGCCGGCCTCCACAGTGACACACTGCCTCCAACAAGGCCACACCTCCACAAGGCCACACCTCCACAAGGCCACACCTCCATCAAGGCCACACCTCCACAAGGCCACACCTCCAACAAGGCCTCTCCTCCAACAAGGCCACTCCTCCAACAAGGCCACTCCTCCATCAAGGCCACTCCTCCAACAAGGCCACTCCTCCAACAAGGCCACTCCTCCAACAAGGCCTCTCCTCCAACAAGGCCACTCCTCCATCAAGGCCACACCTCCAACAAGGCCACTCCTCCAACAAGGCTACACCTCCAACAAGGCCACTCCTCCATCAAGGCCACTCCTCCAACAAGGCCACTCCTCCAACAAGGCCACTCCTCCAACAAGGCCACACCTCCACAAGGCCACTCCTCCAACAAGGCCACACCCCCAACAAGGCCACTCCTCCAACAAGGTCAAACCTCCTTATAGTTCCCCTCCTTCTGAGCCGAGCATTCACATACATGAGACTATGGGGGCCACACATAGTACTGAAAGCTGCCTATGGCAATGGGCTTACTGTTGTTTAATCTCATGGTATTTAAGGTTTTTTACTCAAGAGAAATGCATATAAATTAAAATGGCTTACGGTTTCACAGGCATTTAATTCTCTGCCCCACATTCTTACTTTTATTTACTAAAATGTTTCCCCATTCAAGATCATAGATATCTTTGAAACTTTAGCTGAAATATAAACTTTTATTTCAGGGTCTGTATAATCACTGGGGTGTGGTTTTAAAGGGCTGTAAAATTCCAAGCAGAAAAAGGATAACTTAAAACTTGTAACAAAAAWGGGTTGCTGGTTAAAAGTCTATGCATAGGTAATCTTAATTTGCGAAAGCATGCCATATGTGTAACTTGGATTTGACTCCTGTTTAGGGAAATCAATGTTTTTACAACATACGAAAAGGTTGTGCCTGGTGGGCTCGCTGTGTCAGGAGCTGGGCTCACCGTGAGCGAATCGCAACTATGTAGCTTGCCGCCATCTTGGCTAATCAGGGTGGAAGCGACCTTGTAACTTGGCTGCTATCCTTGCTAATATTATAGTGATGGCAAATGATTACACTTCTATCTTGGTTAATGTAACCACATGGCATAAACCAGCTAAGGTGGCACCCATAAACCCTCTAGCCCTCTGCTTAGAACCATCTGTTTCTATTAGACTAAGGAAGCAGTACCAGGACTCCAGGACAGTCTGTATAAGGATGAATATTTACTTATTTATTTATTTATTATTCATCCATCCATTCATTCATTTATTCATTTATTATATGTAAGTACACTGTAGCTGTCTTCAGACACACCAGAAGAGGGCACCAGATCCCATTACAAATGGTTGTGAGCCACCATGTGGTGGTTGCTAGGAATTGAACTCAGGACCTCAGGAAGAACAGTCAGTGCTCTTAACCTCTCTAATCCATCTCTCTAGCCCAAGGATGGATTTTTTTATAATGATTTTGTTTTTGGTTTGTTTTGAGAGTGAATAGATGCTGGCAACATGGGCAAGGTTTGTGGAAAACAGGATTTAGGAGTAGCATATGTGTGCCGACTGAGGCTTGTTAATTCCTGAGGTTATAGTGCTCATCCAGAATCTGACTGAAGATGCATGTCTAACTGCTACGTCTTGGTTAACCTCACTACGCTTTAGGTGCTGGAGAAACTGAGTCATATAAAAAGCTGTAACATCTTGTAAACGTACACTATAAAAGAATCAGGAAATCAAGGTTCCAGTCTTTCCATGGTTTAATGTGCATTCCGATACAGAAGGTTCTTCAATTCAAAAATTATAATTGTTTTAAAGCTCAAACTTAATAGGGATAAAATTATGAAATGCTAATCTTACAGAAATTACTAACTTACTGTAAACTGTGAAAGGGGATTAAGACATACAAGTTCCTGGTTAGTCACCAATTCTTTAATGTGTTTGGAACTATGTTTATTGTCATTCTAAGTACAAGTGAAATCCATTTACAGAGACAGGTTTTGAGGGAGAAACCAGTGTATGTCTCCTGTAATGTAGTTCTCTGCATGTATGTCTGAATCAAGAACTCAAAACAAGTTTAAAGTGCAAGTTCATTTAATGCAAAATAATATTCCATCAAGCATGTTTAAATAAAACAGGTTATGAAAAAACTCAACGCTTGAGTAAAGTGGGTTAAATTTACAACACGCTCAGATGGCAGGAAGTGCCCAGGCCCAAGTCATTCACTTGGATGCAACACCATCCAGCCAGAGCAAGTTGCAGGCTAGCCGCATTGCAGATAAAGAACGCGTGGGGACTAAGGTCGCCAGCAGCCTGCTGCTTCTGCCCCAGCTGTGTAGACCTGACCAGCTCTGGCTGCACAGAGCAAACCAGAAAAAGTCTTCCTTATCTATAGGAAAGATAACTTACTCCTCATGTCTCACATAAGAGGATGGATTCTCTTGCCTAGTGAACTTTGTGCCCACATCCTAAATGTCTAACAACAGAGAGGCAAGTAGCAAGTGCTCTGCCCTCCATACCTCCTGAACTATCACGCAAGGGTGAATAGGGGAACCCTGTACCTAAGACTACCACTGACTGGTATGGGACCACAATGCTAGTTCAACTGATTGTACCCTTTCGATTCTTCTTAGCGAAGGTTAGTTCCAGTGCCCACACCTGACCATCCATGTGCCCTGATTATAGGAGGCTGCCAGATCCCTTCATCAAACATACAGCTTTGCGAGGCTGTTCAGGAGAGAAAGGCAGTGTCTTTGGAACCCTTGCAAGACAATCCTATGACGGTGACACTGTTTCTCTTTTAAGTTGTCAGTTAGCTGCTGGCTCTAACTGGCTTCCTTTACAAAGCTTCCGGGAGCTTGTTTCTTGTACAGGAGTCTTGTTGGGGATTGGTTCTAGTGCTTTGAATTAGTCTGGTCCCCCAAAATCAGGAATCTGCGTGTCCAAACGCTGAAGGTCCTTGTCCCCAGTTGGTTTGTGATCCATCAATAAAGAGCCAGTGGCCAATGACTGGGCAGGTAGACTGAGGTGGGACCTTTGGATTTGCACAGGTTAGGAACTGGAATTCCTAAGGAGGAGGAATCACCATGATTCAGAGGGAGGCCAATCAGACTTAGAGGTGCAGAAGAAAATCCATCCAAACTGTAGGCAGTATGGGGAAGCAGCCCTGGGGGAGGGGCTGCCCAGAGGTCACAGGGCAGCAGAGATAAAGCATGGATTTAGAAGGTGTTGACCAGGAGTACTAGAGGGAAATGTATGCTAGCCAGGGGGGAGGATTAGAACTTCCCAGCCTTTGAGCTGTTCAGGGTATATTAAAATTAACTGGCACACTTGCCCGTGTCTTTCATTTGCAAATCCAGAGGGCTATGGCTGGTGACTGGGAGTGAGACCCTCCAGRAGCACAAAGTGGTACTTGCCACTATAGATTCTCTGTTGTAACAAAGAGCTAATTACAGTTACCTTATCGTTCTACAGAACTCTGGTACATGATCTGGCCAGTTGTACAACTGCACCTAACCTTATGTTAACTTTATATTTAACCTTATAGTATGGTAATATTGATGTAAAAAAATGTTCCTTATCGACTTTATTATTCCCCACAAAGCTATACCTACTGGCTTACATTCTGGATCTTTGCTATCTGTTAAATTTTTATCATGGCCCCATGCGTGGACCGTCTCCTGAGGCTCTCTGTCTGCTGCCCCATGCATGGACTGTCTCCTGGTGACCCTTCTATATTTCCATTTTTATCAGTTTGAAGAAGTTACAAAGAGATTTTTGTACCCCGACTCCCCCAATTTACACACCCCTTTTGAATTTAGAAGATAGCACCTTGCTAAAAGACTACAATTCCCATCTTCCCTTACACCCAGGCAATCCCTAGGAGAGGCCCCAGGAGGGAAATGTGGGCCTCAAGCTATAGACAATGTGGGCTACATGCTGTAAATGTTCATAGCCACCTTGCCATCTATTTCCTCTGGCAGCCTCAACCTTGTGTGTAGGGTAGAGGCTGCTTCTCTCTGTGTTTGTGAGTAAACACAGCAGAGACGTCAGCGGGGACATGACTCCATGACTCTGCATTGGATCATTTGCAGTTTTCTGTAATTCTGTCACAGTGTTAAGATCAAGTCTTTTTCTGCCTCCTGTCCTCTCTAAGCTACCTCAAAATTCTGACACTTTCACAAGGGTACCTTTGACAACTGGGAAGTTCACATCTGTCCCTGAAATTATATTATTACTATCTATCTCTCCCCAAGGAAAGTAAACGCCTGAGATCAGGGGTAGGCCTGTGTTCCTGAGCATTTCCTCTCTCTGTGAGCCCAGTATCTGGAGTTCAGCAAGAACCCCATTAATATTTGTTAACTGTTTAGCTGAAAAGCAAGGACGTTCCTGAATTTGGTGAGGAAAGGAAACACAAGGTTGTGCCTTTCAAAACCATCCTGGGGTTGGCACTCCTGAGACTTAAAGACAAGTATTGCAGGCCAGCGCTGACTGTGAGTGAGTGGTTATCTTTCCTCTGAGGTCTAGCTGGGCTAGAGTCACTATGAACCATGCTGTGAATGGTCAACTCACTACTGAACAAAATCTACAGCTGTCTTTCATACTGCCTTCATGAGAAAGACAGTTTGAGTCTTTGAGTTGGAAGACAGAGAGAGGGGAGAACTAAGACAGCATGACTGAATGTTACTCCAGTCTTACTTTCTGTACTATTTTAAAACCTCCCAAGATCTGCTTAATTTTTTTTATTTTCATTTTATAATTATTCATTTAGTGTGTGCATGTATGTATGTATGTGTGCATGTATGTGTGTATATATGTGTGTATGTATGTGTGTATGTATGTGTGTATGTATGTGTGTATGTATGTATGTGTGTATGTATGTGTGTATGTGTGTGTATGTGTGTGTATGTATATGTGTATGTATGTATGTGTGTGTATGCGTGTGTGTGCATGTGTGTGTATGTATGTGTGTATGTATGTGTGTATGTATGTATGTGTGTGTGCATGTGTGTGTATGTATGTGTGTATGTGTGTGTGTAATATATAAATACGACCTTCTTAGTCCATATAATGTTGTCTGTCTGTATGTTTTCAGGGATGACCATTCAGTATCCAGTTGATGTGCTTCTCCCTGGGGAGGACTCTGTCTCCCACTCTCAGCATCCCTCAGTTGCCTATCACTCTTTGACCATGTTACCACGCCAGCATAATTTCTAACTGCATTCTAGATATTTATACTTATACCCACAGATAAGTGTAGTTCCCAACCCTCATCAAGAAAACCCCTTTTTGCAATAATCACAGTGAGGGACCCTAAGGGGTTTTCCAGTCCCACACCCTCCTTACAGCTTCCCTGTCCTTCCTGGAATCACGGCTAAGCCAAGTTCCATTCTCCACCCACAGGAACATTCTTGAGTCAAAAATTCTCAGAATGTACTGACTGATAGTTACCTGACCCTCTGGAAAGTCCCAGGTAGAGTTCAAATGAAAGTCATGCTTGCTAGCCAATAGATTTAAAGGTCAATATGGTTAGCCAATAAGTTTGAACTGTAACCTTGCTGATGTAACCTGTGCTCCTAAAACTGCTTGTAATAGTCCTTCAGGGTCTCCTTCTTAGTAACTAGTCTTGAGGGACTAATTGAAGGTCGACCCCAATGCACCAGAAAATAAACTTCTTGCTTTTTGCATCTATCTGCGTCTAGGTGTCTCACGTGGGGGCATCTCAAAGTAAGTACCACTGACCGAGGTCAGTGATACTTAACACTGTAACAGAATTACAGAAAACAGCAAATGATCCAAAGCAGAGTTGTGGAGCCATGTCCCCGCTGACGTCTCTACAATGCAACTCTACATCTATGGCTCAGGGTGCGATGGAGAAGGGGACCCAGAAAGAACCCAGGAACAGGGAACTTTCTTGTCAGATTGTGTCTCCTAGCTACTGGAGGCTAGGACCCATGTCAGACGCTAGACCCACGAAGTCTCACCAACGTGGCTGCCTGAAGAAGTCCTGAGCGAAGAAAACGCCAATAGACACGTCAACATGGAGGGATCGATCCTAGACAGAGAACTACAGGCAGCTGTGGCGGGCTCACCCTGGGCCACTCTGAAGAGCTATGGGACACTGTGCATCCCCTTCCCAGAATTCCTGCCCTGCTGCAGAGCTGTACAGTCCCTACAAGCCTCCTCAGGGTTGTTACCGGGTTTCCTGGATCTGCCTACCTTTATGACTCAGAAAGGTGCAACCTTTGTTTTTCCCTTTTGTCTCTTGTATCGTTCTTTAACATTCTAATACCCTTTTTCCTAATGTTTTGCACTTCCTTTCTTTTTCTCCGAAGCCCTCTCCTTCCCACATTGCTACCAAACTCAAAAAGAAAAAAAGCATGTCTTTTTCCCCCTCCCCTTTCCCCTCCATGCCTTTTCTAGTGAGCTGAGGAGATTTACAGCTTTCTTCTCCTGGGGTATATACATTTTAAACTCTGGTAAAATTGCTCTCAAGTCTCTGTGTCTTTTCTTAAATTCCTTATTAATGAGACTAAGAAGTGTGTGTGTGTGTGTGTGTGTGTGTGTGTGTGTGTGTGTGTGTGTGTAAGCCTTTACTGGGTGAGCCGCCACTCGTACCATGTTTTATAGCATTGACTCGATAGATCAGCCTCTAGGCCTACTTATGGAGATTAGGAAATAGGATTTCCTTTTGTTCCGTGACCCCACCCTTGTGGATTTAGTGCCTCTTTCAGGATGGTGTCATCTTTGAGTTTCCTCTTCAACTCTGAAAAGGAAATTCAAGATTTAATTCTTTTTCTACCTAAGACTTGGCTTAGTGACAAAACTTAGTTATTGTTTTAAAGATAAATGTAAAGTGGAGAGGTAAAGATTGCAGTTTGAGAGAGGAAAACCTTTTGTAGTTTATTTACACACAGTTTCCTTAGACAAATGGTGTTTGTATATAGAAAGCTCATAAAACATGCACAGAGGTAAAGCTATAGATACCAATGTGAGACAGGAGGTTTTAATTATAAAACAGCAATTATAATACTTTTTACCTAAATCAACTGTGTTTATTATTGAAAACTCCTTTAGACTTAACTGTGTTTATTATTAAAAATCTCCTTTTAGGTTAAGAAAGCAGCACAGCTCATATTTTAAATTAATATGCATCTTTGTATGCTGAAATAATTCAACATTATATTTCTACAACATGCTACATATGCAATTCAACCCTGGTTTTAAATGTTTCTTATATGATGATAAAATCTCAAGATCATAGATGTCCCTTCATATTAATAAAAGCCAATTTATAGTGTGTGTCTAACCATCCATCTCTTTGTTAGCTCATAGTCAATGTGTGCTCGTGTAAATGAAGGGTGTTTCTTTCAGACATTATTTAAGCATATATAAGCTTAAAATTGTTTCATACTGTTCTATTGCTATTTCGTGGTATTTTAAAATATGTTATTGCTCACCCTTTTCAAACTCAGATATGTTTTATGTTATTAATTCATAATGTAGCCCTGTTTTATGATATGCGCGTGGTGTGTAACAGGTCCTTGTGATATTGAGCAGTCTGGAAGCAGCGCTGGCTCTGGTACACTAATAGGCTCCACAGGTAGCCACCTGTCCCTCTGCCAGTGATAAGGAAAATGACTCCTGTTGGTAGAGGGGAGCCAAACCTGCTTCACAAGTTCCTGAGGAATGCTGGCTTTTATCTAACCACTAGAAATGTCCAGGTTACACCCCTTTCTGGACATTTGGACTGCCCTTTGGAGGACCTGACATTTGTGTCTGGAGATATGGGAGAAATGAGATTATGAAAGTAGACTGGCCTGTGGAGCCGGCATTGGCATTGCAGAGATGAAGAGTGGGGAAATGTGAGGGAAAGGAAAAGTGACACAGGACCCTCGGAAGTTCCAGGGAGGAGGAGTCGGGGAGCAACAGTCTTACAGGGAATTACAATATGGCTATGGAATTAAAGATAAATCTTAAAATTAAAAAGGCAGGGGACTGGAGAGAMAGCTCAGTGGTTAAAAGCACTGACTGCTCTTCCAGAGGTCCTGAGTTCAACTCCCAGCAACCATATGGTGGCTCACAACCATCTGTAAGGAGATCCGATGCCCTCTCTACTGGTGGGTCTAAAGACAGCTACAGTGCACTCATATACATAAAAGAAATAAATAAATCATTAAAAAGAAATTGAAAAGGCAGACAGAAGCCCAAGTGCCATAGACCCAGGAACTTAATATTAAACTCATATCATCCAAGATAAACCTGGAAAATTATAAAATCACAGGAGATAAGATTTTATATATAAAGGAAGTCTCCTGGTTGACTTTTCACGAATGCTTCTGACTGCAGAGCTCAGAAGGCAATACATTATCTTCTAAATGTAGAGGGAAATGAATTGTGCATTTGCTTCATTATTATTCAAAACAGGCATGCATTTTCCCACACTTGTAGGAAAGATTGCTACCCACTGTATTCCCCAGCCATGGCTACTGAGGGGTCCATTTTAATGGAAAGAGACAAACTTACTTCAGAAGGAGAGAATCAGAAGCCACACATTACATATGGAAAATTGATTTGCGTCTGTGTAGGTGGGCAGACCTGTGGGAGAAATAGATGCTATTCAATAAATAGTGCCAGGCATTTCAGCACCCTCAAGGGGAAGCAAAATGAAATTGGCTTCCTGCTTCACTCTCCCCAGGAAGACGACTTCCCAGTGGAATAGCTTGAAAGGCAGAGTTACCAGATGAAAATATAGGAAGATTTCTTTATGGCCTTAGGGTAAGGAAGAACTTATTAAACCATAAAGAAAAAGCTTGATTAATTTGACAATGTTCAAAGTGAAAAGGGACATAACAGAGGAGAAGAGAAGAAAGGAGAGGAGAAAGTACCAGACTACGAAAAGAAAAAGAAACAGGCACAAAATCCACTCAACCATTGAGTAAAGAACTTGGAAGCATGTGAACATCTCTGCGCATGTTTCGGTAAACTGACACCTGTAAGCAGATGAGAACTCACTGTGTTCAACTCAGTGAAGGCAACTCGACTGTCGTGCAGAGTGGAATTAAGATGAGAAAAGCATTCAACAGATTTTACTCATATTTATTCTTTAATCTGTTTTGAAGGAATAAGCTGTATATAGATGGGGTTAGAGAAGATGGCCCAGTGAATAAAGACCCTTGTCACCAAGCCAGACCACAGGAGTTTGATAGTCCCCAGGACTGATAAGTAGAAAGAGAAAACCAACTCCAATAGTTTGCCCTCTGATCACAATAAATGTGATGTTCCATATTCTTTTCTTTCTTCACTTCTCTCTCTCACACACACAAATAAAGAAATGAATAAATAAATGTAAAAAACTGTTAAAAGTTGAAAATACTAAGTCATGAAAACATATTTATAAGGAACATTCAACAAGCCAATCTCTTAAATCCCTTAGACCAATATAGATGCTGATGAAGTCAAACACTTTCATTATCTTCAGTTTTACAAATCTGATACACACACAGGTACACTCACACACATTCACATACACAAACACATTCACATACACACACACACACACACACGCACACACATACAAACACACACAAAACTGATACATACATACATACACGTGCACACACACACAGGCCCACTCACACACAGACCCACTCTCATACACACAAATACATGCACTCACACAATGCACACACACAAACACATGTACTTACACACACACATACAAAGGTACACATGAAAAGGTACACATACAAACGTTCACAGCTACAAACGTGTGTGCGCACACACACAAACAAATGCACATACATACACATGCACTCATATGCACACACAGAGACCCACTCATACACACAGGCACACTCACACACACAAGCACACTCACACACACAAGCACACACATTCACACAATGCACACACAAACATATGTACACACAAACACATGTACTTAACACAAAGGTGCACACACAAACACATGCACAGGCACAAACAGGTGTGCATGCACAAGCACACACATACACAAACACACACACATGCCCATTCCCATCCCATTTTTTTATGATCTGTTCTCATCAAAGTGGAAGTGCTCACAAATGCCCCTTTCTCTCTAATGATGTGGTGTAGATATTTTAAATATGCTCAGCATCTCTATGCTCTAATTGTCTCCCCTTTGAAATTATATCAATCATTTTCTGTTTAGGATACAGTGTGTTCTGTTTCCAAAGAAAAAAAGCCCTGCTTGAAACCAAAGCATTGCTGAACAGTTCTGCCAGAGACCTTTATTTCACTAGAGGCAGAAACCTGAGAGTATTTTACTAGCAAGTAGCTTTTAAAATAGTAGTGACTTCATTTTCTCATTTATACTTGGAAGCCGTACATAGGATTTATGAAATTCCTTTTCTAACTTAGGTGAAATTGTTAAGAACACTGTTGTTTTTATACAAAATCTCAAATGTTTGATTTTTTATTCGATATATTCTTTATTTACATTTCAAATGATTTTCCCTTTCCTGGCTCCCCACTTCCCAAAAGTCCCAAAGGCCCTTTTCCCTCCCCCTGTTCCCCCATGCACCCCTTCCCACTTCCCTGTTCTGGTATTCCCCTACACTGATGCACCGAGCCTTTCCAGAACCAGGGGCCACTCCTTCCTTCTTCTTGAACATCATTTGATATGTGGATTGTGTCTTGGGTATTCCAAGATTCTAGACTAATATCCACTTATCAGTGAGTGCATACCATGAGTGTTCTTTTGAGACTGGGTTACCTCACTTAGTATGATGCTTTCCAGCTCCATCCATTTGTCTAAGAATTTCATGAATTCATTGTTTCTAATGGCTGAATAGTAC
>BDUI01014372.1:13084-28316 GCA_002335545.1 Apodemus speciosus | reverse complement strand
TGCCATGTGTTCAATGGAGAGTAAGGTACTGTAATATATAATTCTTTCAGGTCTGCCCCATAGACTCACTAACTTCTTCCTTTCATTGGGTAAATGTATTCAATGTTTTTCAATGGGAGCCCTTTCCTCCCTCTTGTTGCTTATCCACCACTCTCAAGGGAAAAAATTCTGAAAATAATTCAGAGTAAAGAGACATGTAATAGATAGACCAAAGATGCTTGAATGTTTGCATTAGACATAGGTCTTTATTACATGTTATTCATTGATTTCTGGCATCAATGGAAACTCAAACTTGCATTCTGTTAAGCAACATAAATGCTTAGGATTCACAGTAGTTGACACAAACTATTACACATCTCCATCATAATATTGGATGCACATGTTGGATGCACAGGCTATTTAAACCTCACTTTTCCTCCCRTGTTTCTTTTCACATATCAAAGCATGGCATAAAGACATGTTGCTCCCACTGGTTCTCTTTCCCATAGTGAACCTATTTCAACCATCTCACCAAAAATTTTCAGTCACCCTAGGACTTCTGTTGTACTCGYGTAAGATGATGCTGATCTCCATCGTTCAGCAGTGTTTCTGGCTATGTAGCCCCTGCKTAACCTTTGAATTTGCAAAGTCATCATCTATGGGAATTCAACCCCAAACTTTCCTGTYGGTAATATATACCTCCTCTGTGATTTCATTTTACCTTAGGCTTCTTCTTTCTTACCAGGTGTCATCTTACTCATCTTTGTAACAGAACAAATGCTGTGAATATTTGAATCTATGTGTATCTTCAATAGTCATTATAAATATATGTTCCTTAAGTTTTTGATGAAGAAATATGTGATAACATGACAGTTGCATCACAGATATTCCTATTTAGTTTAAGGAACATGTGATAAGACATATATAATATTCAGTACTTTGAATAATGAAATTAACAAATGCCTTCTCCTGCAGGTTACAAATAAACTGCCCAATGGAGAAAAATATTACATAATAATAAATATTAATTACATTCCATTTAAAGGTTAGAAAACACACACACACACACACACACTTAGTTTAGAAGAAGCTACTCTTGAGCTTATTAAGAATAATGACTCTTTATGAAGTTAACTAAAAGTTAATATTACTAATTCTAACTTTATTGTCTTTTATATAAACCCATTTTCACCATCCCTCCTCCTACTGCAGTTTAAAATTCTCTTTAATATTCGAATTGTGCCACTATTTCTACACCACAAACCCCTCTAATATGCCACCAAATGGACTTACTAGCACAACCTCTGCAATAGAGTTCTCTTGTAGTACAAGCTCAGCATAGCATTGAACTCATAATTTTTCTATTCTCCTTCAGGAAACACGGCTATTCTCTTYGAATTCCCAGTTTTCTAAATACATCCTATTGCAGCTTCCCACCCAGAATCATAAGGGCTTTTCTTTGTTGGTCAGTAAACCATTTACAAATCTCTTTTCTCTTTACCCTTGTTCACCACTTAGGTTTATGTCTTGTCTAATCAGACACAATCCTTCTGTCATAATTACTTGCAGGCTTTTCTTTCCTGCACCAGCTTGGTATCTGTTCTTGCAGAGAGTGACCTTACTAACATACAAGTCTCACAGCACTCCTACAGTATAAATACTTTTGCCATAGAGTAGAGCSCTGATTCCTTAACTCTGTGTTACCCAGATCTYGAGCATCTAGCCAACAACAGGGYGCTATTACTCCCCTATGGGTTCCAGCAGCAGCATGCTCTACAACACCATAAATATTCAGTGCTTTCTCATGCAGTAAGTCTCTTCTGATTACAACACCCTCTTTCTCCTAAACTTAGCCTGCCCTTGCAGAATCTAAAATTGTTGCCAGTCCAAAATAGAACAGAATGTGAGACCCATGTGCTATTCTGGGAGCTGCACAAAGATCAGGCAATCTAAGCTAAGTCCTTGGTTTGATCAGTTAGTAGAGCTTTTTAAGAACCTGATACACAAGAGGCAGAGTCATATCATTAAGGATCATTAAGAAATGTTGGCACAAGTTCNAAAAATATGTACATTACAATTCATAAGAGTGGCAAATTTAGTTATGAAACAGGAATGAAAATAATTTGATGACTGGGGTCCCCAAAGTATGAGGGACTGTATAAAGAGTCGTGGCATTAGGAAGGTTGAGAACCATTGCTTCAGAATGACATATGTGATGACTAATCTTGGTGTCAACTTGACTTCATCTGTAATTAACTGCAACCCAAGCATGTACACCCATGAGGATTTTTTTCTTTTTTACTAATCAAATCATTTCAAGTGGGAAGYCCCACCTTTAATCTGGATCTTCTGAAGTAGCAAGTCCCACCTTTTAAATGAGGCACAACTTTAATGGTATCCTAGATAAAGGACATAGAAGAAGAAAGCTTTAACTCTATGCCTGCTTGGCCTCAGTCTTGCWGGAAAGTCCATCTCTTTACTGGCATTAGAGCCTACTTCAGGTTTCTGGCATACGCTGAAGACCAACTGAGATACCCAGCCTCCTGATCTGAACCCACACTGGGTTCTTGTACTTTCTATTCATAAACAGCCATTGTTTGACTAGCTGGATCCCAGCCTGTAAGCTATAAATTCCATATATATGTATGTATGTATTATAATCTCTGTTCTTCTAGAGAACTCTGAGTAATACAATGTATTTTTTTGCCATTATTTTCATGTACTCACTGGTTTTCAATGAGGATTAAAGTTTCTTTCTAGGAGGCATTTCACAAGATACATAAATTTTTAGTTCCCACCAAAGATCTAGTTCTCAGATCACTGATGCGTTTTGAATGAATACATGGGAATATAATTGAATTCAAAAGGAGCACATCTAATTAAACTATGTGCTAGTATTCTTGTTTGAGCCAGGATTTTATGTAGCCCAGGATGTCCTTGAACTGCCTATGTAACCCATGCTAACATTAATCTCCTCATCTTCCTGCCTCTTACCTCCRGAGTGCTGGAGTGACAGGGATTCTGAATGTAATTAAGTGGCAAAGAAGTTTTTCCCTTAACCACATTGTCCAGTCCCTGATGTTATATATCGTGTTACTGTGCTTCACATATTTACTCTTTGTCCCTTTTGTTACCTTTGGGGTTTGGTTTTCTTCTTTCATTGGTACCCATGCCTATGCCAAAGGTATTCACTCAAGCTGTTTCCAAGACTTGGGCCTTCATGGTACACCACAGCTACATAAAGCACATAGTTACACCAGCTGCACTATTTCTGATATCTCAGCTCTCTTCATTTCCTATTTCTGACTCTCAGACTTTCCTCTTTCACTCACGTGTGTTTCTAGGGACCATGGATATTTTTAGTTAGTTAGTTAGTTTGTTTGTTCTGTTTTGTTTTTTATCATCATGCATTTTTTTTCTGAAAAAAAAAAAAAAGACTTCTTTCAAGTATTTTTAATATCAAGCAGTTTGTCCCTGAACTTTCAGTATGTTTTGATATCAAAACATATATAATGAATCCTTCTTCTGTCTATATTTTCCCACTTTCTTAAATAACAGAATTTCCAAATAGTTACACCTAATGATTTTAATTATTGTAAATACTGTTTTGAAGTATTCCCCAAAACATTTTTACAAGATGCATTTATTGTCACTATTTTGAAGTTAATTATACAGCTCCACAAGGAGAGAGTCCTTAGGCATATATAAAGTACATATGCAAATGTATTTTACAATACATTCTGGAAACACCAGGGAGCTGCTATTTGAATAATGTATTTAACAGNTACATCCATATCTGTATCAGCCTGGATGAATAGAGGTGAAAAATAAATGTTACTAAGCATATTAATATTGATTTTTGTCTAAAACTCCAAAAATGTATCAGTTCTGTGTTAAAGAAGAGAAACAAAGGTTTACAAGGAGAAAATTCTTTTATTTACAAATACTGATAGACAGATGTGATCAGGATGCTTTAGAGAGAGAGGGGGGAGTGATTGCAATCAACAAATATAAATATGTAAACATAAATATATATGCATTGGCCTCCAGCAAGACACAGTTTATAAAGTATCCAAAAACAGTGCTTGGCATGTAAAATAACATTTTAGGCATTATAGCTTAGTATACACAGTGAACAGTTCCTGAAGAAGCTGTRTGCAATCTGAATGGCTTTCTCATATTCTTCTCCTACATTTATGACATTGTCTTGTTCATTATGTGCTTCCATAGTATGATGCCACTCACTGTGGAACCAGTTCACAAAGAACAGAGATGCATTTCTTTTCTTTTTTTTACAACAAGGTTTCAATATTTTCATCTTTATTTTTTATTTTTTTATTGGATATATTCTTTAATTACATTTCATTTCCCTTTTCCTAATTCCCCATCCCCCAAAGGTCCCATATGCCCTTTTCCCTCCCCCTGTCCCCCCATCCTCCCCTTCCCACTTTCCTGTTCTGCTATTCTCCTACACTGATGCATTGGGCCTTTCCAGATCCAGGGTCCACTCCTTCCTTCTTCTCGGACATCATTTGGTATGCGGATTGTTCTTTGGTGTTCCAAGATTCTAGGCTAATATCCACTTATCAGTGAGTGTATACCATGGGTATTCTTTTGAGACTGGGTTACCTCACTTAGTATGATGTGCTCCAGCTCCATCCATTTGTCTAAGAATTTTGTGAATTCATTGCTTCTAATGGCTGAATAGTACTCCATTGTGTATATATACCACATTTTTTGTATCCATTTCTCCATTGAGAGACATGTGGGTTCTTTCCAGCTTCTGGCTATTAGAAATAAGGCTGCTGTGAACATAGTAGAGCATGTATCCTTATTGCATGCTGGGGAATCTTCTGAGTATATGCCCAGAAGTGGTATGGCAGGGTCCTCCGGAATTATTATGTCCAGTTTTCTGAGGAACCDCCAGACTGATTTCCAGAGTGGTTGTACCAGTTTGCAGTCCCACCAGCAGTGTAAGAGTGTTCTTCTTTCTCCACATCCTCGCCAACACCTGCTGTTTCCTGAGTTTTATTTTAGAGGCTGAGGTGCCCGGGAGGATGGAGTTGCACCTGCTGGGGTTCTTCTCAATGCTTCATAACACTGAGAAAAGGCACTGCATAGAGAGAAGGATATGAAAGTAGGGCTTGCAGCCTCAAGTCATTCTATAATTGTCATTAATCTCTTGATGCAGGTGGAGCCACCATTTTAAATTACAGTAACATCTGCAACACTTTATCAATCCCTGGCAAAGAAATAAATAGTCCTAACAAAGTAGGTTCGGCATTTTCCCAATAAAGTTATCTTTAGGTTACACTCTTTCCACAATATAATTGATAGGCTGGGGAGATGGGTCAGTGAGTAACAGGATTTGCTTGGCAAATGAGCATGACTGTCAAAAGTTCATACCCCCAGCACCCACTTAAAAAGCTAAGCATAGCTGCATGTGCCTATGACTATAGCAATGGTGGGCAAGGACAGGCAAAAGTCCCGAGATCTTGTTGGCCAACCAGACTAGCTGACATGGCAAGCTGCTATTTCAGGGAGTGTCTCTTCCACAAGGCTATAGCATGGAAAGTGAGAGAAAAATACCAGCCATTCTGCTCTGACATTCACATGGATACATTATGGTCACATACATTGTTCTGTCACCCTTTTCATGGGGAGATGCTAACAACCATTTTCGTTGCATATAGGGMACCAGCAATGAGCCAAACTTAGTATATCACTGAAGTCTAATTAGTTGAACCCATGAGTTTTATTTGGGGTCATTTACAAAGTGTGATCCAGGGATTGCTTATAGGAGTAGAAATGACTAAAAGACAGCTGAAATACCAAAAGTCCACCCCATGGGTGACAGGTCATGAAAGCTGAAAACCTAGAGGACACTAGACAACCTGAAGTAATCTATGTAGGTTGGAGAGTATCGGGTGATCTGAGTATTTTCCAGTAACTCACTGAAGTAGCTTGGCTGGTCTGAGACTTCCAGGTTTCTCAGATGATCTAATAGCTTGGCTGTCTAAGTGTCTGAGTAATACTTCCAGCTTATAGACTTTAAGAATGAGATGCATGGTATATCTTGGCACTTTTGGGAACTTCCTGAGGACTTTGTGTTGTTTAATTTAGCAGCTTAAGATCTCTCCAGAAGGATGGGATGTTTGACTCCTTTTAGAATGTTCTATGTCTTAACAGGCTTGCCTTCAAGTTGAAGGTTTTATATCAGAGAAAATTCCACACAACATATACCCACACACCAGTGTGCATAAACTACACATAATAAATGCAAATCAGCATTATTTATTACTATTATTATTATTATTATTATTATTATTATTATTATTATCTAAATATACTTTGTGTTAGCCCCTTCTGTTTAGATTGATGTATGTGAAACCCTTCAGACATAAAAATTCTGACAATACTACAGGGATTCTTATTATCATCACTGTGACATCTCTGAAGAGAAGACATTGGAATGAGCATCTTCAGCATGACATGTTATTTGCCCTTTGTTGTAATTTCTCCTATCCCTGAAGTTGTTGTCACTCCCTGGACATGCAGCACATCAGTTTGATACAGTCTGTGCTCTAGTTTTAAGCCTCCTCAGCCTTACTGCATCCCTTGGAAGAGTGTCTAAATGTCATATACAAAAAGACTTTCATCTTACGCCCTTCTCTTTGCCACATAGTACCATGGTGTTGCAAGTTTCGCACAGACAGTTCGACTGACTTCAATCTTTAGTCCACACTGCCAGAACAGAAGAGCCTTATGCCATTATGATTACATAAAGATTTCTCTGTTCATGGTTTCTACTTTCTTGACCTCTTCCACTTCCTTTTTATAATTGATAGAAGATGAAAAAACTACAACAACAAATGCACATAATCTTTTCTGTTTCCAAGTCCACCTACCTTCTCAAGGATTTTTCCAAGTACAAACAAAGCTGAACTGGGGAGGGCAAAATTCTCAACAAAGCTCTTTATTCCCATTCTCTTTGTTTCCCAAAGAGGTAGAAATATCACTGCATTTTATTCTAGTTAATGAGTTAACAAATATTTTGTAATTGCTAAAATATGTGTCAGGTTCTAAGGTCAGCGAAACAAACAAGGTATCTTCTTTCATAAATCTTACAGATTCAAGCACACACAGGGTCAGATGAGTATAATGCTCTTTCCTGACTACTGACCTCAGGCATTGTGGTAGTTCTTTCTGGTCAAGGAGGCCAGAAAGAAAAATAGCATTTCAAGTTTGTCTATGAAACTCATTCCATGGCTTGGTTCCTAATACTTCTAAAATAGTCCTAAACTCCCTTCAGTTCCTGAACCAGTATGCAAATCATATTTAAATATCAGGTCACAACCTGCTTCTCCACTCAAACTCATTACTGTCCATGAGGATGTTCTATAAAACATATGAAAATATACATAGTGACACRAATATGTGAAGCTAAATATCTACAGTAGAGAAATGCAAATGAACTGAACTGTCACATTATTTTCCTAGCAGGAGACACTGCTAATATGAAATTTTATGAGGCATCACAGCACCCATAAAGAAAGAAAATAAATAAGTGAATTTCTGAACAATGAACACAGACTTCACATTACCTTGGAACTATGGTGTTTTACCATTATCCAATATCCATTAGGATCTCAGATTTATTTAAC
Organism: Apodemus speciosus; assembly: GCA_002335545.1. NCBI lineage: Eukaryota > Metazoa > Chordata > Mammalia > Rodentia > Muridae > Apodemus > Apodemus speciosus. Next base: position 20,673 of record BDUI01014372.1, on the reverse strand, counting down.
TGGTTATCACTAATACTCCATCGAAATAGTATTAATTTTCTAATACTAATAAAATTAATATATCTGGCAGTTAAAATATGACAATTAAAGAAAGTTCCTACATAGCATTTTTATAGACTTGTCCAGAATTCAGAATGAGTGAGGTAAATTGYTATCATATCTAAAATCTTTAGCCGTTTCAATGATGTTTGATCTTCAGATAACTCCAGTTTCATGCAAAATCAGTGGTAAATGAAAATTCTCAATTATTCTAACAAGAAGTAAAATATCTGATTACATATGTGACATAAAATTGAATGAATTTTTGTACCTGATCTTTGACATATGTAGTGCTTAAGTCTATATTTATCAACAATATTCACTCATTCACTAATTCGGCTCTNTATTATTATTATTATTATTATTATCTAAATATACTTTGTGTTAGCCCCTTCTGTTTAGATTGATGTATGTGAAACCCTTCAGACATAAAAATTCTGACAATACTACAGGGATTCTTATTATCATCACTGTGACATCTCTGAAGAGAAGACATTGGAATGAGCATCTTCAGCATGACATGTTATTTGCCCTTTGTTGTAATTTCTCCTATCCCTGAAGTTGTTGTCACTCCCTGGACATGCAGCACATCAGTTTGATACAGTCTGTGCTCTAGTTTTAAGCCTCCTCAGCCTTACTGCATCCCTTGGAAGAGTGTCTAAATGTCATATACAAAAAGACTTTCATCTTACGCCCTTCTCTTTGCCACATAGTACCATGGTGTTGCAAGTTTCGCACAGACAGTTCGACTGACTTCAATCTTTAGTCCACACTGCCAGAACAGAAGAGCCTTATGCCATTATGATTACATAAAGATTTCTCTGTTCATGGTTTCTACTTTCTTGACCTCTTCCACTTCCTTTTTATAATTGATAGAAGATGAAAAAACTACAACAACAAATGCACATAATCTTTTCTGTTTCCAAGTCCACCTACCTTCTCAAGGATTTTTCCAAGTACAAACAAAGCTGAACTGGGGAGGGCAAAATTCTCAACAAAGCTCTTTATTCCCATTCTCTTTGTTTCCCAAAGAGGTAGAAATATCACTGCATTTTATTCTAGTTAATGAGTTAACAAATATTTTGTAATTGCTAAAATATGTGTCAGGTTCTAAGGTCAGCGAAACAAACAAGGTATCTTCTTTCATAAATCTTACAGATTCAAGCACACACAGGGTCAGATGAGTATAATGCTCTTTCCTGACTACTGACCTCAGGCATTGTGGTAGTTCTTTCTGGTCAAGGAGGCCAGAAAGAAAAATAGCATTTCAAGTTTGTCTATGAAACTCATTCCATGGCTTGGTTCCTAATACTTCTAAAATAGTCCTAAACTCCCTTCAGTTCCTGAACCAGTATGCAAATCATATTTAAATATCAGGTCACAACCTGCTTCTCCACTCAAACTCATTACTGTCCATGAGGATGTTCTATAAAACATATGAAAATATACATAGTGACACRAATATGTGAAGCTAAATATCTACAGTAGAGAAATGCAAATGAACTGAACTGTCACATTATTTTCCTAGCAGGAGACACTGCTAATATGAAATTTTATGAGGCATCACAGCACCCATAAAGAAAGAAAATAAATAAGTGAATTTCTGAACAATGAACACAGACTTCACATTACCTTGGAACTATGGTGTTTTACCATTATCCAATATCCATTAGGATCTCAGATTTATTTAACTGGTTATCACTAATACTCCATCGAAATAGTATTAATTTTCTAATACTAATAAAATTAATATATCTGGCAGTTAAAATATGACAATTAAAGAAAGTTCCTACATAGCATTTTTATAGACTTGTCCAGAATTCAGAATGAGTGAGGTAAATTGTTATCATATCTAAAATCTTTAGCCGTTTCAATGATGTTTGATCTTCAGATAACTCCAGTTTCATGCAAAATCAGTGGTAAATGAAAATTCTCAATTATTCTAACAAGAAGTAAAATATCTGATTACATATGTGACATAAAATTGAATGAATTTTTGTACCTGATCTTTGACATATGTAGTGCTTAAGTCTATATTTATCAACAATATTCACTCATTCACTAATTCGGCTCTTTGTTTTATAATAGCTGTAGATGTAATAGATTTGGCTACTGTCAAGAAATAGACGAAAGTTTAAACATCTGATTCTTTTTTTTTTTCAGTTATGGAAGCAAAAAGTCCCTGTTCCTAAAGGTGCGAGCACATTCTGTGTCTCTTGTGAAGGCTTGCACTATGGTTTGAGAGAGCCCACCTTCTTTTTGTGTCCCTGGCTATCAAGAAGAAAGAATAGTGCTTCATCTCTGCTGCTTTGTATAAAGATTTCAAATCCTGCTGATCACGGCTCTGCTCATTTGGCCTCACTTATACTCAAAGGCATGGGACTTAATTCATTGGAAGAAAATCCTTTTGAGGATTCAGTCCCAAGTATCACAGGGAATTCTTTATTTCCTCCATAAGACCTCTAACTCCAAATAAAGTGATTTGTTCTTTGGACTCCAAGATTTTGGGCTGACTAGTTCAATCTAAATCAACATGTACAATTTCATAATTATAAAGTGAACTGAGTAAAACTTCCACTACTTCATGTTTGGTTAAACACGTTCTACTCTTTCTACAGAAGTTACAAAAAGGCAAAGATCATACATACAGAATTTCAAAGAAAGGAACTACTTTTGGTGAATAGAATAATTTTAACATTCAGTGGTAGATGCAGTTTGTAAATATCACTAATGCTAGTATTGAAGTCAAGCAATCAGTCTGTGTTTTCAAAGTTGCAAGGTGCAGCTTCAGATGGCCTACACTTTTACTATTATTTATGACTGTCTTACTCCAGCTACCAGACTGATCTTGAATCTCTAGGTTCCAGTAATCTTCTTGTCACATTTTTTCTGAGACTATGGATATGCACCCTTACTCAAAGATCATTCTTAATCAATGTGTTATTTAAACTGTTTCATAATTGACAACAAAACATCTGTAATTCATGAGTGGAAAATGTTATTATGCAAAACTCAACACAGAAGACTACTTATGGAGACTAATTGTAAGAAGGCTGTCCTGTCATGTAAGAATAGCCAAACTGATAGTTTGTGTTTTACTTAGACCTGAGCAAAAGCAACTTGAGAATTAAAATATTAATTTTAGAAAATGGTTTAAAATACATTTTGAAGGGAAGTCGGGAAAGGAACTCAAGAAATTAACCTGGAGGCAGGAACTGAAGCAAAGGATTTTGAGGAGCCTTTCCTACTGGCTGCCTTCCCCTACAACTTCATTTCTTAACTCATTTATTCTTTCATAATTTCATATTATATATATTTTACCATACTCTTCTCAATTCCTCTCCAGTACTCTGTCCTACCTACCTTCATGTTCTTTTTCAAAAGTTAGAAAGAAGGAAAGAAAGAAAGAAAGAAAGAAAGAAAGAAAGAAAGAAAGAAAGAAAGAAAGAAATGGAAGGAAGGAAGGAAGGAAGGAAGAAAAAGAAAGGAAGGAAGGAAGAAAGGAAGGAAGAAAGGAAGGAAGAAAGAATCATGAAGTCTTATTAGGGTTGGTTCACTACTTCTGAGCCTGGGGCCTGTCCTGAAATTAGTTTGATATACCCGAGTTCCACATATTTTTCTATATTCCTATGAGGCACAGCAATATGGACTCCCTACTACATTTCTACCATTACCTACAGAGTAATGTTTCTCTTGAATTTATTTAAAGGAACATCTAAGAGCATCATTAAACATGACTATCCTTTAATGGAAACAGCTATTTTTTTTCTTCTTTTTTTGAGGGGGGTGGTGGTGGTTCTTTAGTTCGTACTTGATACATACTATATGAAATTCAAAATTAATTGCTGGGAATATTTGTTATGGTTTTTCTCTTCAAATATTTTGTAAAAGCCAGAAGTGTTTCAGTTTTATTCTCCTGTCAATAATCTGAAGTTTCAAGCAAACTTTAAAGGCTCATGCTTTGAATGATTAATCTCCAGTTCATATTTGCAGTGGGATGTGATTGGAACATAAGGATGACAGCCTTATTAGGTAGCAAATCCTTAGTTGAATAGGATATTAGGCAGTGGAGATTACAGGAGTAGGTCTTCAGGCAAGCATCTTTGAAATGACATTTTTGACCCCTGCCCCCCTTTTATGTTTTTCAGTTTTGAGCTGCAGAAGTAAAACGGCTTTGCTCTAATGTGTTCCTCATTCCATCATGTTTATGTTAGGCTATGACCTAAACTCACCAGAGCCAGCTAGTTGTAGACTTGAACATCTGAAATGTTTTTCCGTTATACCAGAGACTGTGTCTGTATTAGTGGGTGCTGTATTACTTCGAGGAGACACTATGACCAAAGTAACTCTAATACAGGAAACATTTAAATGAGGCTGGCTTACAATTTCAGAGGTTTAGTCTATTATCATGGTGGGAGGAAAGATGCCTGCCTGCAAGCACACATGGTGCTGATGTAGTAGCTGGGATTCCTGCATCTGGATCCACAGACAGCAGGATAAAGGTGAAACTGGGACCTGGCTTGAGCTTTTGAATGCTCATTGACACACTTCCTCCAACAAGGCCACACCTTCTAATCCTTTTAAATAGTGACATTCCCTGTGGACTATTGACTAGACATTTAAATATATAAGCCTGTGGAGCCCACTCTTATTCAAATCACTGTGCCATACTGATAAAATTAATCAAGCATTTAACACATCTGAATCTTTAGACAACTTCCTTGTCATGACTGTCCTGGTAATCCCCCAATGTGAGACAGGTAAAGAGGACATCTCCTTAGGTAAAAGCCAAACTTTGGAAACATCTTTTCTGAATTGTCATGGTGACTGTTATTTTCCTCCAAAGGCAGTAAGTATACAAATTCTGTTCCAAAAAACGGAATATTCTTTCTCTTTTAGAGGAAACAAGTACATTATTCTTCTTTCATTTACTCTCCTCTGTCTCCAAACATTGACCATTATAACTTTCCCAAATGAATGGAAGCCAAAGTTATTTCCCTCTACTTATCTAAGCACATTTTCCCCATTGACTACAATCTGGCCTTTTGAAATTCTATTCCATCCTGGAGACTCTCATGAGCATATTCCTGTTCCAAACAAACCTGTGTCTCTAACCCATCAAGAAGTCTTTTCTTTAATAAGTGAGACTCTGCAGACCCTGCAGCTGTGCTGTTTATTTTATACCAAGCACAATTTTTTTAAATACTATAATTAGTTTAGTGTTCTCTTTACTGACGCATCTGTAGGAACATGTGTGTTTCTCTGAATGAATGAGCAGTCACACTTATTTTTATTAAATCTGAACTTGTCCTTTGAGAGAAATGAATTTAATTCTGTGTTATTATATAACATGAATATTCTTTTTTTAATGGTAAAACCTTTTCTCTCACAACAAAGAGGGTAGATTTAATTGAATCTCCTGATTCTAATTATCTGATCTGAGTTAGAGTCTCTCTGGGACATAGGATAATGTTTATACTGATAAATGACTACATTAAGGTATGTATTTCCATACATAAACAAATATACATGAATATTTATCTATGCCCTGTCATTGACAAAAAAGTGGCATAAATTATAACAATATTATATCTTTGTTACAGAAGTACCATCTGCAAGTTAGGTGATTATTTTATAAAAATAAAACATATAATTTTTAAAGTTTGAAAAGCAGTTTATAGCCACTAAATCTATTAAAATGTTTACTTAGAACTGTCTAGACGGGAATTAAATAACATAGGAAAGAAACAGTCATATATTAACTACATCTTCATGTGAGCCAAGTTTGAAAATGGAAAATATTGCCTTTTAAAGTAGTAAGAATTTTGAATTCTTTAAAAACACAGAAATATTATAGGAATACGTTTCATTTTAGCCTCAGATGTAGGATATGGGGATATGTGGATAATTTCTGCAAAGTGTCTGATGTTGGGAATTTTGGAGACTTTTCAGAGGATATTTAAATGATAGAAGGGGCTATTTGGCTAGTTAGTGATTGGATTATGTTCTTTCTGGTTTGTTGTGGTTTGTCAAGTAGTCACGTGCAAACAGACAAGAAGAAATTAGATATCCTGACAAGGAAACTTGACACACCTAATCAGCAGGAAGTAATCTAATAATATAGTTAGCCCATTTCCCCTCTATTGTTTGTTTCTCTCCTTTATTGTGTTAAGGGCTTGAAATTGCGGAAGAAGAAGTGTAGAAAAAGGTGAAAGAAAAAAGAGCCCACAAAGTAGCCAAAATCAGACTACAAGTGTCAAAAGTCAGGCTATACATTACTGGTGCCCATTGTGGGGCTAGAGAGAATTGGAAATTTGATTTCAAATACCACATAGGAAATGACAGGCAAGAAGGGAAGGATATTTTGTTTCAAGCTGCCAACAACAAGAAAATTATTGCAGCTGCTTCGTCTGTGATATCCCCCATTTACTCCCAGAAGGAATCTTTTGTTTTGTCTTTTTCCTTGTTCTTTATTCTGTCTCAAAGAAAATTGAGAAAATGACCAAGCAACTGGAAAATTTGCTGGTAAATGTGGAAGATCTTGGGAAGTGAGCAGGACCAGGAAAATAAAAAAGAAGGAAAAGGCTCAGATCCAGTAACTGAGCAAGAAAGCAGAAGTTTTCTCCAGTAGTAATGAGAGGAAAATCTGTGCCACTACAGGGTAGCTGGGTTAAGAAAAGCCTGATTTAAGAGAAAGGGTTAATCTACAAAGCCTGCACTCAAAGCTAGAGCCAGAGTAGGAGGGGCACAGCCAAGGGTTAATGAGATAATCACTATCAGTATCAGTTTTCCCAGTAGTCCTATAGCATATGCTAATGTGTTGATGGGACAGGGTGACATCCTATAGAAATGAAAGATCTAAGATATTTCAAAGAGGCCATGGTTTCTTATAGAATGCATTTACCTTTTGTGACAAAATTCTAAATAACTATAAGCCAGGGCCAATTAAATGTTTCCTTTCATAAGCATTATTTTGGCCATGATATATATACCTAAATCATTGGAAGCTTTATATTTTTTCAGGTGTGTGTGTATGTGTTTATAAAGGTGATCTAAATGCAATCACCAAATAATGAAGGAAATAAAACTTCACTGACCACCTCTTTTCATCAAATGAAGCTTCTGGTACTAGTATTAGTTTATATCTAATTGAATTGTTGGCTGAAGGAATCTTTGGGAATCCTTAAACAATCCAGACTGTTGCCAAGACATTAGGTTGTCTTTCAGGAACTGATGGCAAGGCCCCGTTGTTAAACCAACAAGTCTATAATTTGTTCAATGTAGACCAGGTACATAGAGTCTTCACCTCTACATTCCAGTGTCTTTGGTACAGGAAGGTACTCAGCATGACACTAAAAGACCACAGAGAACCAAATAATCTTATTAAAAATGGGGTACAGAGATAAACAGAATTTTCACCTGAAAATATTCGGATGACTGAGAAGCACCTTAAGAGATGTTCAACATCACTAGTCATCAGGGAAATGCAAATCAAAACAACTCTGAGATTTCACCTCACACCAGTCAGAATGGCTAAGATTAAAAACTCA
>BDUI01014368.1:31109-43384 GCA_002335545.1 Apodemus speciosus | reverse complement strand
TTTTTTTCTTGTCTACCTACTTACCTTTCTTTCCTTCATTCTTGTTTAAGATACTGTTAATTATTTCTTTCATTACACTAGGATCTATAGGTATGTTTAAATTGGTTATCTAATCTAAACTGTGATAATTAGTTTTTAGTAGTTTTAGGTTTTCTTGGTTTGTGTGATAATATTTATTTTAGGTTAATAACAATTTTTTGAGACAGCAGCACATTGTGTATACATTGGGGATATATAATTACACCCTGAATATACTCATTTTCTAATAGAAAAGTTCTAATGGAAAAATAAATAAAAATTTATCTAGTTTACTATATGGGTGCAAAGATGTATATTTCCACATCTGGGAGGTCACTATTTATACAAAAGGAAAATCTGGGATCTATGACTTCTTCTATTTTGTGTCATTTTAGAAGTGATTATAAATACAATAGGATCATAGAGGAACACAAACCTTTATAGGTTGAGTCAGGACAGGACTTACACAGAAAGTGATATCTATTTTTGGAAGAATGAACAAAAAAGTTATACTAAACAAACATGGAATGTGCAAATCTCAGGAAAAATGTGGCACATTCAAGGTGAAAATTACCTGAAATACTTTGGAAAGGCCCTGGTGATGCTCTGTTCACCACTACCCATGCCCTCATTTTTGGTAATGTCAACAGACCTCTAGATATCTTCCAAATTTTCTGGAGGTGTAATCTCTTTGTTTTGAACAATTTATTCAATTTCCCAGGTCCCTGCTCTCATACTCTATCCTTGTCATTACAATGTCTACATAGTCTGTCTTTGAAATTCCAAAGCATAAAATACCTCTCATATCATTCTAATATACTTGACTTAGAACCCTTACTTTGTAACTTCTTTATTCCTGTTTGGATCTCAAGAAAAACCAACAATCTCTAACCACTCTTTACTCTCTTCTCATCTGCATTACTTATTTCATTTACATGCCTCTCAGTTCCCATACTCTCTTCTGATCAGATCAAAGCCCTGATTCAACCCATCCCTTTACCTATTGCATATACAAACACTAACACTTGAATACAACTGAAGACTAGAAAGTGATTCATTTTATCTAATTCTACTGATCTCAGAAAACAAAAACCAAAAAAAAAGAAAAAAAACAATCAACAACAACAACAACAAGGAATACCATTCCCATCCTTTTGTAATTGATGTTCCTTTTGTCAAGAATGAATTTCCCCCAAGGTAGTCATATGGCTTGCTACCCTGACTTATTCAGGTATTTGTCTGTATACCAACTTTTTAAATAGGCATTTTTTAGACCATTCTAAGACTGTAGTCTACCCAATCTATTTCTCCTTTTGTGTCCTGCTACTCTGGTTTGCTTTTCCTCATAGTACTAATTATGAAATATATTTGTCATATCCACCACTAGAACAGAAACTCAATGAGGACAGTAAGTGCAACTGTCATGATTGCCACATGATGAGTGAGGTGGTTAATTTTATGTCAATTGATAGGGTCAGAGTGCCTTGATATGTAATTGAATACTATTCTGCACATGTTTGAATGGCTTTTCCTGGATATTCATCTTTAAATCAGTAGTATTAATGGTTGTCCTTGTAGTATTGATGGTTGTCCTTCCAATGAGATTGAATTGCATCCAGTCTAGAACAAACAAAATACATTATTATTATTATTATTATTATTATTATTATTATTATTACATTTTATTTATTTACATTTCAAATGTTATCCCCTTTCCCAGTTTCTGCTCTGTAAAGCCCCATCTCTACCTACTTCTATGAGGGTGCTCCCCTGCCCACTTACTCACTCCTACCTCATTGCCCTGGCATTCCCTTTCACTGGGTCATCGAACCTCCATAGAACCAAGGGCCTTTCTTCCCATTGATGCCAGATAAGACCATCTTCTGCTACATATGCAGTCGTGGGTCCCTCCATGTATACTCTTTGGTTGGTTATTTTAGTCCCTGGGAGCTCTGGGGGTGTCAGGTTGGTTGATATTGTTGTTCTTCCTAATAGACATATGTGTGTCTACCTCTGGGCACAGCCCCTTGGAGAGGACTTCTATGGGAGAAGAAAGCTGCAGCTCTGTAGTTGAATTCCTTCTTCATGGTTCCCCATGGTGGATCTTGATTGAAGAGACAGTCCATGGTTCTAAACAGTGTGTTGGTTTTTCATGGTGGAAAATGAATTTATAAAGCCATACCCACTTCTCAGAGTAGGCCTGAGATTAAATACCTTTTGCCTGGAGGAATGTCTGGGAAGGCAAGCTTATTGGCTAAGCCCTCCCATTTTCTAGGTATCTCATTAGCGTGGATAACTTTGTCTTATGCCTATGTGAGTGACCATAGACATATTTCTTTTATGTGAGGAGCATAGCAAATGTTTCAAGTCAGGAGTTTGGCAGGGAGCTGAGAGTCACCTAAGCCTCAGGTGTGTCTGCAGGTCTCAACCTGCTCTATCTTACCAAACTTCCTGGCATGGTTTTATGTCCCACAAACAAAAAGTCAGAATGAGGGAGAGCTTGATTTCTCTTACTGATTTCAAACTGGGACACATTTTCTCTTACAGTTAAAACATTGACTGTCTTGTGTTTCTAGTTTTCTAACTGAAAGATATTAACTTATCTTAGCCTTTACAAATACATGATAAAATCCCTTAACAACAAATCCAAAATCACTTATGTTAGACATGTTATTGTACATATAACTTGGTTTGCTTTCAGCTGACAAAGCCAACAATATATCTTTACGCTCCTATACCAATAGTGTGTCAATTCTCTAGCACTATATGACAATATATTTCAAAAGAATATTTTTTTAGTCAGACACCATTATGAGCCCAGGCTGACCTGGAATTTGTAATCCTTTTGCCTCTGCCTTCCTAATACTAGGATTACAAATGTGAGCTGCTACATTTAATACAAAAGAATTTTGATATACATTCACAAGATATCACAGTGGTCCATAATACAGAGTTATAACTACTGGAGATTTATTGCTAAGACTTTTGTGTGTCTCACAAGAATTTTGAGTCTTCTACTTGAGTTAAATTTTGTGAGTCTAGTAGTATGAAATATATCAAGGTCCTTATCCCCCAGTTAATCAATTTTTTCTTAAGATTTATGTCTGTCTGTCTATCTATCTATCTATCTATCTATCTATCTATCTATCTATCTATCTATCTATCTATCTATCTATCTAATCTCTCACATATGAACAAGTAACTGCAGAGACCAGAAAGAGAACATTTGATACCTTCAATCTGGAGTTAAAGACAGTTGTAAACAACTGGGTATGAGTCCTGGAAACTGAATGCAGGTTTCCTGGAGAGCAGCTGCTCGTAAACCCTGCCCTAGCCCCCCAAGGTCCTTATTTTCCCATTTATTGAAAACAGATTTTTAATATACTATACCCTGAATGCAGTTTTCCCTTCCTCTACTCCTCCAAGTTCCTCTCCACCTCCCTTCTATTCTTTATGATTTTCATTAGAAAACAATCATGCTTCTAAGGAATAAAAATATGATAAAACTAATATGTCAGAATAAGACAAAACAAAAAACAGGAGGAAAAAAGCCAAAAAACAAATATAGATGCTAAGAAACTCACTCATATAAACACTCAGGAATCCCATAAAAACCCTAAACAGAATATATGTATACATATATATATGTGTGTATATATATATATATATATATATATATAAAATGTGTGTATGTACGTATATATGTATATGTATGTGTATGTGTATATGTATGCATATGTGTATGTATATGTATATGACCAGTAGAGTAAAAAAGAGAAAAAACCCATATAAATAATGTAAAACAATGAAAATAAAATTGAGATATAATTTAAAACAAAACAAAACAAAAACCCACCACAACATTATGAGACAAGGGACCTCCAAAGCTGCTTTTATTTTATTTTCTGTTTGCCTTCAACTTCAGGGCATGTGGCCTACCTAGCCTTATTTACTCTGTGAGAATCCCTTGGAGGAAACTAAATTTTCATTTGTGAGTGCTTATCAATTGGAGATAGCTTTTAGATAGGAATATGAGCAAGTCTTCACTTATGCTTACAGCTCTAGAACCTCATCTGAAGAATAACTATACAGTTCCTGTGCATATGATTCAATATCTGTGAATTACTATGTGCACTGATCCTGATGATGGAGTAGGCCTTGTTTTCTTGGTGTCCTTTATCTCCTCTGGTTCTTATATACTTTTGGCTCCCTCTTCTTCTCAGGTTTCATGAGTCCTGAGGGGAGGACCTTGACAGAGACATGTCCTTTAAAGCTGTTTCAAGGTCTTCCATTCTCTGTGGGTTTCTGTGTTTGTTCCCATTTACTGAAGGAGGAAGATTCCTTGACATGGTGACAGCTTACCAAGGCACTAAGTATAGTTTCTTGGTCACCCAAACAGTATTGGGGATGGATTTTATCTCATGGAGTGGAATTTAAATTAAGTCAGATATTGATTGCTTACTCCCACAAACTTGTGCTATCATTGCTCTTGCAAATCTTGCTTGCAGGACACATCGTAAATCAAAGAGATTGTAACTGTGTTGGTGTTTACATTTCTTTCTCCTCTGAAAGAAATATCTTTACAAAAATATTTTACTATACAAAATATCTTTCTGTTTTATAGACTCTAGCATGTAGAGATGAAGGCTTTATGTAGATACCAGATCTGCTTCTTCATATTCAATGAGCATGGGGCCTTGTAATCAATTTGTGATGAGCAACCTGTAGTCTTGGGGACAGCCTGGATTGTTTGGGGCTCCTTGGGGATGGCTTTGCTAACATTACTTCTTCCTTCATTTCTGCTACTAGAAGCTCCATGTGGTGACAAGAATTGACCAATTAAGAGTTTTTACCCCATAATTGAGTAAATTCATTTAGATCAACTTGTATTTACATATATTTTGGGAAGATTCAACATTAATAGGCTTCYATACTTCCCCCAAAATGGTCCTTATCTTTAGCTGTCTCTCCCAGTATTCCCTCTCTCATTTCCTCCTTTCTACTTGAAGTTCCCATCCAGTCACCTCCCCATCTATCAATAATTATCCTATTTACCTTTCCTTTGGAGATGTATCTGTGATCCTTGTCCTTATTCTTTACCTAACCTCCAGGATTCTACAGATTATAAGTAGCTTAGTCATAATTGACTTAACAGATAATATCCACATACAAATAAATAGATAACATATATGTCTTTCTGGACTGTGTTTCACAGTAAGTTGTAAAGTACAACCTTATGATTCTCTGGATGTTTTCACCCCACATTTGTCCCTAACTTTATGTATTTGAGTATTTTCTCTTTGTCTTTTAGTTAATTTAGCTAAGAATTTGTCAAATCTTCTTGGTTTTTTAAATTACCATCTCTTTATTCCGACAATTATTTTTTTGTTGATTTCTATTACATTTATTTTGGTCCTGAGTTTGAWAATTTTTTGCCATTACTAAGTTACTAATATGGGATTATGAGTTTGCTCTAGATCTTTTTTTTTGGGGGGGTAGGCACTTATGGTATGAACTTTACCTCTTTGAACAGCCTTCATTGTAGCCCATAGCACTGAGCAGGTTTTGTTTTAATGTTCATTCAATTCTAAAACATTTAAATTTAGATTTTGATGATGTCTGTATGACCCATTTTTCATTCAGTAGGGAATTGATCAAGTTGTATGAGTTCATGCTAAGTCCGTTGTTACTGGAATGGCCTTTCCTTAACGCTACTTTGTTTTGTTTTGTTTTGTTTTCTCATGCATCTTTTAATACTTTCTTTGTTCGGTACATTTAAAAAATTTCAAATCTTCAAAGAAATGCAGAAAAGATGGACATCTCAGTCAATGAAAAATATTAAATCTAAAATATTCCAAGCATAAAACATCCATGAAATCTGGAACACTATACAAAATTTCTGAATAATAGAAATAGAGAAAATATACAAAACTTAGGTCAAAGGAACAGAATATTTTTACAAAAGCACAGGAAAAAAATCCCTAATCTAAAGAAGACAGTGCTTATAAGGGTAAAAGAATCATACTGAATACCAAAGAGATATGATCAGAAAAGAAATTTCTCACAACATAAAATATTTAAAACACCAAATATTTATAGTGTTCCAGACTTCCTGGATGTTTTGTGTTTGAAATATTTTAGATTTAATATTTTTTCTTTGGCTGACCGATCTATTCCTTCTGCTTTTTTTCTTCAGGATCTGAAATTCTCTCTTCCACAACTTGTGATCTATTAGTAAGCCTTATCTCTGAGGTTTTTGTTTGACATCCTAAATTTTTCATTTCCAGACTTATTCTATTTTGTCTTATACTCCAGGCAAAGTGAATTTCTCAGGGTTTATTAAAATACAGTTGCTGGCTTTGGGAGGAGACATGTTGTCTAGGATGTTCAAGGTTTGATGTTTCATGCTCAGATGTAGGCATCTGGAGTTACGATGAGTGCAGTGTCTCTTGGTGTAGATATCTGGTCTCCTTTCTCTTGCGTAGGTGTTCCATTCTTTGGCTGTTGTTGCCTACTCTGTATCCTTGGCAAATGTGTTGGAGGAGTGATAGTGCCTCTGTAGTTCAGAATGTGACAGAAACAAATGCATGTGGGCTAGGGATAAAGACTGAGAGGGGCAGAAGGAAAAAGGTAAAGGTAAAGGGACCAGGTCCAAACCAACAGGAGGAATCCCCAGGGAGTAGAGGGGCTAGAAGATGGAGCTTCTGCAATTAGACTGCAATAAAATTGAAAGTATGCACAACAGTGGGGAGAGAAAATTTGTAGAGTTCACCTCCAGTAGAAAAACAGGGCATCAAATGGAGGGATGAGGTTACCATCCCACACTCAAAAACTCTGACTCACAATTATTCCTGTCTAAAAAACTACAGGGACACATGTGAAGAGACTGGGGGGAGAGGAGGTCCAGTGACTGACCCAAATTGGAATCCAGCACAAGGGGAGGCTCCAAGGCCTGACACTATTAGTAATGCTATGGTTTGCCTAGCTTGGCTACCCTCCGAGAAGTCTAACAAGCAGCTGAAAGAGTCAGATGCAGATACTTACATCCAAGAGATGGAAAGAAGCCAGGGACCCCTTTGGTTGAATTAGGAAAAGACTTGAAGTTGAGGAGGAGGGTGAATCAATTGAGACCAGCACTCTCAATTAACCTGGACTACTGAGATCTCTCAGACGCTGAGCCACCAACCAGGAGGCATACACCAGCTGAAATAAGGCCCCTGGCATATATACAATTGAGGAGTGTATAGTCTAGGCTCAGTGACAGAAGATGTGCATAATCCTTTAGAGACTTGATGCCCCAGGGAGTGGGGAGGCCTGGTGGGTAGGGGTGGGATTGGGGACATCCTTTTGTTGATGGGGGTGACGTGGGGGGGATGGAATGAGGAACTGTCAGAGGGTGGACCAGGAGATAGATAACAAACTAAGAAAAAGTATGAAGAGACAGGAAGGATAGAGTTACAAGGACCCTGAGATGTTCATGTTTTCTTCAAAAGATTTTGCTGCTTTGGCTATTGTTTTCACCAATGTGTTAAAACAACTGGAATCTCACCTACGTCATCCAGTAATTTTGTATTTAAAAAACAGAGGAATAGTCTTTCAAGCAACTGAGTTTTTGACAAAGAACACATGTTGGGAAAAAACATGTATGTTGGTAAAACTGGTRTGTCTAGAAAAGGAGAATGAAAGTAGGGCCTGTCTCACACYAGTGACAAAAATAAATTCCAAGTGAGTTAAAGATTTAAATGTAAATGTAAAACTGACACATTTATTGTTAAAAAAATGAATGTTAATGCAGGCAGAGTTTTATTGAATTAGCTAAAAATCTCAGACAACAGAAACAAAAGTAGATTTTTAAAAAGCTATGGAATAGACAAATACTAGATATTTCTCAAATTTAGATATGATATTTAGATATTTTCCAAAAGAAGAATTACTTACCAAAAATATATTTGTAAAATGCTCGCCATCACTACATACCAGGAAATACCTGCCAAAGCCAAGGGAGACATCTTTACTGTTAGAGCAACTGTCATCAAAAGGACAAAAGAGAAACACTAATAAGGGTGTGAAGTCAATGTGGAGAAAATGTAAATCAGAACAACTGTTAGGGAAATGAAATGTAAATAAAGAATATATCCAATAAAAAAAAAGAAAAGATGGTGGAGGATTTTTTTTTTTTAAGGAATGAAAATTAGAGCCAACAGAGGATCCATGACTAAATATCCAACCAGTTTATGTATGTATAAGTAAATGGAAATAAAGAAAATGTGCTACATATACACAATGGAATATTACTCAGCAGACAAAATGGACAAAATCCTGTCATTGTAGCAGTCTCAAGAGAATTTGGAAGTTCTGTAGATACATAGACATTATGTGGTCTCACCGACTTGTTCTACCTCTATAGAGGTAATCATATAGCTCTATACAATAGGCTTATATTGCCCAGGGGCTGAAGAATAGGGGGCATGACATGGGAATAGATTGGACAGTAAGAGTAAATATTTAATCAGGTAATGATCTTGTGTCTAATAGCGGGAATAGAATTAACAGTATTGTATATCTCAAAATAAGTAGAAAAGATAATTTTGATCTCATCACAAAGTGATGATAAATGTTCAAGGGGATGGATACCGAAAACACTTGGATTTGATCATTGAATCATTGAAATGTTACACTATATGTCACAATTATGGATCACTGAACTCCATATTATACCCACAAATATGTGTTCATTGAAAGGCAAGCAAAAATGTAGAGATTTGTATATGATTATACTGACATAGAAAAATAAGGAAGTTGGTAACTAAGAACCAACTTAATGCAATTTTACATCACTGAAAGAATTAAATTAGTTATTGACATGCCAACCTCACAGAAAGGAAATTGAACAGGTCGCTTGAATACTCTGCCTTTTTATGTATTAAGCAGTTTGTGCAGAGCCATTGCATGCAGCAGTAATTTACATGACAGCAGAGAATTTTGAGACTGTTCTTATTGTTGCCTTTGTTTTCTCCTGTGCGTATACATATTTTACATATGCTGCATCCTTTTCATGGTTAAGTATAAAAATGAGGAAATCCCTTCGGTTAATTGAGCTTCATAAGCATTCGAGTGCTCTGTCATTTGTCTTCTTAGGGCAAGACAAAGAATAAAAAAGGGATAATATCCCCCATACCTTGTGTGGCTTTCTCCTGAAGTTAGACTATTCTCTGTAAGTTGAAATTGAATTTCAAGTTCTTTGAAAACTCATGTCACTCTGTTCTTTTCTATGTTAGCCAATTGACCCTGCAGCAGCCAGATACAAGGGCGTAGTGCATCCTCACACAGCATACACTCTCAGCCATTCCCAAAGCAGAAAATGAAACACGTAGATAAAGTTGTGTTACTGAAAAAAATATTGCTCTGAAAGATTTTATTTTGAGGAGTGCATATTACAACATGTTTTTTTGCACAAAGGAAGCTCTTGCTTTAGATTTTGCTTCTAAAATCTATGGACCTTGAACATATTTTCTTTTCTTTTTCTTTTGTCTTTTGTCATTTTCTTTTTCTTTTTCTTTTCTTTTCTTTTCTTTTCTTTTCTTTTCTTTTCTTTTCTTTCTTTCTTTTTTCTTTTTTTTCTTTTTGCTTTCATGCAGCCAAAAGCAACAAGCAACAGGATATATTCCCTTCTGTCTATCTCTTAAAGATCAACAAAAAACAAATGCACTGAGGCCATTCTCATTTACATATCAAACACTTGGCCATTGATTTTAAGTATCTAACATTTGATGAAGAAATATAGTGGCATGGATAAGAAAAAATTATCAGAGTGTGCATAGTTTTAAAAGTTTAACCTTAGAATCAGTATCAAGGACAACATGGAAAAATAAGGCAAAAGAATACAAAATTTATGTGACAATCAAACTGTTAATACAAATCAAAAAGAATGATCAAAAACTTAAGCAAATTTTTGGGCCTGAATGAAGTGCAAAGATTATATATTTGTTTTTAGAAAAACATTTTCCTTATTAACTTGATTGCTGAGTAGAATTAGGTTGTGAGAGTAATATAAATTTTCTGTTATTGATTACAAGAATAACACATTACATATATTTATTAACTATGTTAAACACTGATGAGTCTATATAAAGACATTCCATCAGGAGATCATATTTCATCTAAAAAATATTTTATATATCTCTCTACATGCATAAAAAAGAGGTATGTGTGCATAGTTGTGTATGGGTGTGTCTATGTATGCATGAGTATATATACAGTACATATACCCATAGATTTTGCCACTTATGGGTCATTTTCGGGAACACTTTGCTTTAACAATGATATCACCTTTTTGTCTCTACTCAGAATGGATAGTTATGGCTCTGCTGAGACAGTTACACTAGTGGCCATATTTCTMAGATCTTTCTGGTAAAAGCAAGGTCCTTTGGATATATTATGTGTACTTTTACTGAGCAGAGGATCCAAAAGGCAATGATATAAGTCTTTGTCTAGTAAAGATCTAAATTTTAGAGATGAAACTGCTTTGAATAGTTCTAGGGGAAAAGGCCTTAGGAGCATTGAATAAGACTCAGAAAGCAAAGTTTGATTCTGAACTATAAGCAATCTTCTATAAACTATAGCTTTGGATAAAGTGATGGAAGTCTGAGACTTGAAGTTTCACTCAAAAGCTTGTCTCGTTTATGTCCCCACCCTCTATCCCTTGTCCTCCCCTCTCTTCCCCTATTTCTATATTTTCCTTTCCCAGCATCACCAAGAGCAACAGCTGAATCTACAGTTCCTGTGATCTAGTTTAATGCACAGTAGGATTCTATCAATAATTATTTTCTCTAAATGTTCTGTATAGCTTACAAGTGTCTAGATTTTTTTTAAAGCTACCAATAGATTAACATAGATTCTGATAAAAATTTTGTTAAGGATTGAGCAAGAGTTCTCATTTTTTAGCAAAATCTTCAATTATCTACTTCTTTCTTTTTACAAACAATGCTACAGGCCTTTTTACAAATGCAGTCATTCTCAATAATGATCCTGTCTGACTTGGCAACTAAATAATATGATCTCTTATGGACATTACAGATTTGTTGACAGAAACTTCTAAAAATGTCGGGGTTTTGGGTCCCCTCTACTCTGTTTCTGTCATTCTCCTCCATTGTCTTACCTAATATTATTATTTTCTATCTTGGAAAGACAAGCATAATCATTGTCAGCTAGAGAAACATGAAAGGCAGCACACTCCTGAGATGGTCAATTGATGCAGCCTGGTAACACTGGTTGATGCAGATTCTAATGAGATTATTGCTAAGGTGCCTGGAGAGTCCTACAGATAACAAGCACTGAGGTACTTAAACACAATGTAGTAACCATTTAATTTCTTGTGTAGAACCTTATTTTTGTAAAGAATCACCATTTGAGACTTGCAAGTCATTTGTTTACTGATCATTCTCTGAATATCATGACCAGAAATCAATATTCTTCACAAAGGAATGAGTAGATCTTAGTCAAATCTTGTGAGAGGGGTGCATTTTCTTCATATTCACSTTCAAATTAAATTTGGCTGTAGAAAATGAGTGTTGGCCCAAGATCTTTAATCTTGATATGTACTTGGAATTTGGGGCATCTTATTACTAACACATTATGCAACTGTTCATATACATAAATTGGAATCAAGTTTTGCTGTTGTTTATAGCTGGGTGGGGCATCTCATAAGTATAACCATGACTATAATTTATATAACATAGCAGTAGGATGGTGACAGGCTATTTAAACTACAGTAGTATACAAACATCATGGAATACTCTGAACAAATAATTTGGGTTGTTATGTATTAGCAAATTTAAAAAGGCATGATTCCTAGAGTGTATTATCTGAAATAGAAATTGATAAGCAAAGTGTTTCAGACATGCTAAGGGTTTATCTTTGAATCAAAGACATAGGAAAAATATTCTCTATAGAAATGAGAAAATTGAGGAAAGCTATGCTCATTATAATAGAGACTTTTTTAGATACTCTCACAACTGCTATAATCATAGTGGTGGTAATAGGTAATACAAACATGATYATGTTCAAAAGTCATGACGTTGTAGAGATGTTAATGGTTTTTGTTTTTGTTTTGTTTTGTTTTGGTATGGTTTTTTTTTCGAGACAGGGTTTCTCTGTGTAGCCCTGGCTGTCCTGGAACTCACTCTTTAGACCAGGCTGGCCTTGAACTCAGAAATCTGCTTACCTCTGCCTCCCAAGTGCTGGGATTAAAGACGTGC
>BDUI01014367.1:31640-49050 GCA_002335545.1 Apodemus speciosus | reverse complement strand
TAACTTCACTGTAAAATTAGGATGCTCATAAAGACAACCATCTGAGATGGAAGATGACCAACTGAGAGCAGGTTTTCATTTTTTTGTCTTAATGTTATTGAGTTCTTGTTGGTAAAATTTCAGTTCCTAATATAGTTTAAGCAATGTATAATATTTGGTTAAGAAACAACAAAAAGTGTTAATGATCTTACTTTTGCATAGAAAA
Organism: Apodemus speciosus; assembly: GCA_002335545.1. Classification (NCBI taxonomy): domain Eukaryota; kingdom Metazoa; phylum Chordata; class Mammalia; order Rodentia; family Muridae; genus Apodemus; species Apodemus speciosus. The sequence goes on along the minus strand of BDUI01014367.1, from coordinate 48,845 downwards.
TAGTTCTCATAGGTAATAACATATCTTCTTTCTTCATTGTAAATATAAATCTTTTAAGAGTGTGGTAGGAGGATCAAATATGGTATGATACAAGGTTGAACAGTATTAGTATTATTTCAACTTCCATTATATCCTAATTATGATGATGACATTGTATAGTTATTTGAATATTCAARGACATAATACAACTGTCAATACTAGAAAGTAAAATGATCATAGTGACATTAATTGGCTTCTAATTGGAGCAGAGTGTTAAGTAAAATACTGTTTCAGTATTTGTCAGTTTCTCCAAGTTTTGTACCTTCAGACAAGTAATTTGGCACTGTTTGCTTCAAAATACCTCATATTCTATGTTGTATTTTTTCAGAAGGAAAAGTTAAGATATTATCTATCATTTAATTAAAATGACCGGTCTATAAGTTGGGACCAGACACATATGAATAAAATATATTTATAACTGTACACTTGAAAATATAATGCCCAAGTGAAATTGAATATTCCTTATTAAATCTGCCAATCATATTATTAGTTTCCAGAATTCAGATTGACTAGGTAATGTTTTAAGTTGTGCCTGCCATCTAAGATATCAGATTTCTCTCATCACATTCCTTCCAGTTCTATATATGACAAGCATTATTTCCAAATTCTGATGGATGAGCCTGGATAGACAAATACATTTAGAGCCTTTCAAAGAGGTTTCTATGGCGTACTTTAAAGCCAGGAATGTGAGAAACTAAAGAAAGGCATTGTCTAGATGATCACTCTAATTGAATTCAAGACCTTCAAGGAGCCTCTTCAGGTTAACACTGACTCTGCCATCCACAGGGATCCTCCCACAGGCATAGCAGATAGCCTGACCTTTACATAGTGAAGGTTTGCTTGAGAGTTTCTCACCAAATTAGCCAATACTTGGCACAGAAAGACAACTACAGCATGGCTTTAATTAGGAAACTCATAGGAGAGAAGAGTAGCAGATTTTATAGGCTAAGTAGTGAACAGGATTGGGAAGACACTGGGTCGAGAGAGACTAGTTAATGAACTTGGAATCAAAGACAGACAGAAGGAATAAGTTGTGGTCTAATACAGATGGTGATTGTATTGACACAATTATACTATATAGTATAAACAATTAGATAATAGGATTTCAGATGTCCACACTGCAACTATAAACAGTTTAGAGATTATGGTTGACATAAGTGTACCAAATGGATCAATACAGTCATGAATTAACTGAAGCATCATATAATACCCCATGAGCAAGTGCAATCATTATCTTCTGATGATAGCAATAAAACACAATAATAAGCACATGGGAAGTCTGTGCCACAGCCTGGGGTGATGGTGTGAAGTTTTCCCTTTCTGTGACAAGGTGAGATGTACTTTTTTGTTGGAGTTCTTTCTCCCTGCATAACCCTGCCATTTCCTGCTTTCTGAAGTTTCATGAATTGGTTTCCACACAGTAACTTGCACTTCTAAGTTTTCCTCCTTGTTTACTTCTGAGAACCTAGCACTCAACTCCACTCAGCCCAGTTACAGGCAATGCCCTACTCAATGCTTTCCAAGATACTTACCCACTGCCAGTATTCCAAGGTCATTCCCACACAGAGCTTTGTGACTCCCCTGCTTGGCATTCTGGCAAGCTCTTAGTTCATGTTTGTGCCATCTGCTTTCTTTTTGTTATTCAGGTCACTGATTAAATGTCACCTTTTGCAGAGTCATTACTGTACCAGCTTGTGTAGAAAAAGCATCAGTCCTCCTCAGTCTCTGAATTCTGAATCTGAACACAATTATTAGCATCTGAAATGATATTGTTAATATCTATGTTCATTGTCTTCTTGTTACTTTCTACGTCAGGTTCTTCTTTGTATTTAGTTGTTGGAGAGCCATTAGCAATGTAAGCTAATTACAGTTGACTAATGAGGAAGGAAGTAATTTCCAGCTTTAGGAATTACCATGAAGGCCATGTGTCTTGAGGAAGTTGTTTGATGTCTCTAAAGCCATTTCATCATTTGTTTGTAAAATGAACAATAATGTTCATTTGATAAGTAAGTGATGGGTGCAACATAAAATTAGGTAGAATAATGTGAATTCAGGGTAACTACCCTTGTGGACCATCCAGGAATGTTAGACATTGGAGTCATATCAAGTATTTAATAAAATAATTGAGTGAAGGAGACAGAGTTGTTGAGTAAAATGCAAACCCACTCCCTCCCTACATACACATCAGCAATTTGTATACATGTTTAAAATGTGAGAAATTAAGGGCGAAAGAAAGCAAATTAGTAACAGAAAACTGTGCAGTCAAAAAATGATTGTATCTCAATTTAAGCCCAACACCCTTCACTTAAATATCTTTACTTGTTTATTGTAGCATGGAGGTGACTATAGATTCTATTTACCTACAAACTGGAAAAGGTGTTAGATGAATCAAATGGCTGTGGAACTTAGCTCAACTCGCCAGTTCATTTCACTTTGAACAGCCAATATCATTAAACAGAATAGATTTAGAATAGATCCAGGGCAATGACCTAGAAATCAAAGGCAGAGTGTAACCTATTACAAATCTCTTGAGCTATGTAGCCTGCCAACAGTTCTTAAACATTTTTATTTTGAACTTGCTATATCATAAAGTAATGTTCTGTAAATAGGATAGAATTGCAGTTTAGAGTATATGCAAGTTTCCAAACTATAATTATGACTATAATTGCTAGAGAAGGACAATGAAGGTAACAGTACAATTTAGTTACATCTTTCTTTCAGTCAAGATGTCAAAGAGAATGAATTATACACTGAGTGTGATTGTGTGTGTGTATGTGTGTGATCATTCCATGAGATTATAAAATTTCTCTTTGTATATTTTATTTTACTCGTCTCTCTACTTACATTTTTCCTTCTTTGTCACCAATTAATATCTAGTTGTTGATGATGACAATGATCCTGAGACTTTCCCATTCTTCTCAGCCAGCTCTGATGGTAAATTATAAGAAATTGATTCCTGTGAAAGAGAATAGATGTCCCAGTTTCACTGCATAGTAGAGTCTCTCTCCCTTAGTCAATTCCCAGTGTCTCAGTGATTAATTTATCTTTGCTGAACTTGGTGAATGTACTTTTAACCAGTGGCATGGACTCTTAATGAGCTTCAGTTGAAAAGTATAAAAGTACTTTTAAAATTAATTATGGTACAAAAAGTGAAAAAGCTTGCTTTTATTCCTCCTGAGTTTTTGTTGTCACAATTTCTTCAATCTAGTAGACACTCTAGGACATTAATAGTTTGCAAATTTTAACTAAAAACATATGAGTTTCAATGTTAGATGGGTGGAGTTACAGAAAATTAAGATTATTTATACTCCCACCTTGTGTAACAATGTGTTGAGAAATAACTGTCACTTTCCAGGGATTGCCACTGCTGCAGCTGCTGCCAGCATTGCTGTCCCTGGTGCTGAGGTTAGAACCTAATTTCTTCCAGCACCCAGTGGGGACTGTTAACTGTCCAGGAATTCTCCAGGTCTTCAGTGCCAGCTTACGACCTCTGAGGATCCAAGCCTCATGGGCTGAGCTAGTACTGGGTTCTCAGCCTGTTCACTGTAAAGACAGCTACTGTTGGATAAACAAGACTGTACCTTGTAAGCCAACGTAACAAGTCCTTTTTTTGACACATGCTCTTTCTCAGTTCTTTTCCTCTAGAGGATCTTGAAAGATGTATAAATATTAACATTAACTAGAGCATGGAAGTTTACAAACATATAAAACACAAAACTGCAAGTAGGGTGCATGTATGAAAAATACTGCTGGATGAGAATAGCCCAACTCCCCATTTATAGAAGAGACATATTGCCATTTAACTTTATTTAAATTAAAAGCATCTACTTTCGGGGCGGCCACTAGGGATAAATCAATTGGAATACAGTACAGGAGAATGTTCTCAAATCCATTATCTGAAACTAGTGATGAACTCACCAGCAAGAGGAGAGAGGAGGTAAAGAATGCAAAAGCTTTACCCTCAGAGCACTTTATAATTGGGGCCACTCAGCAGGCGCCCTCACATTTTAAGATGGCTTTCCCTATTTCAATTTGTATAGTCTAGATAATCTTTCACAAGCAGAACCAAAGAACTGTCTCCTGGGTGATTCTAGACTCTATAAAACTGACAATATTAACCTTCACAGTTGGCTTAAGAGGAAAGATTCAGGTTGGAACTATTTTCTTCCAAATGAATTTCAGTCCTAAATTCTATGATTTCCTGGTTACAGTAAATTCCTCCTTTTTATAGCCCATGTCATTGATCTGCACATATACTTGCACAGCCCTGTCCCATGCAATCTGGTGCCTTTAAAATAAATCTTAAAATCTGAGAATATTACTTTGTATTTTTTTAGTATTTTATTGTAATTTTTTTTTACTTTTTTATTCTCACATTTGTATACTCCAGATTTTTTAATGTGTCAAATAATAGAATACACTTATGTATTTGTGTATGCACATGCCTGTGCACAGAAAGCCTGACTAGAATTGTGTTAAGGCAAGAACTTAATTCTGAGAGTTATAATTATGTTTGTCTGTTTGTATGTTTGTTTACACTCCAGATTTTATTCCCCTCCCAGTCCACTCTCCAAATCTTCCACATCCCATACCTCCTCCCTGTACTCTCCATGAGGATGTTCCCATCCCCCACCCCACCTGACCTCTAAACTCCCTGGGGCCTCCAGTCTCTTGAGAGTTAGGTGCATCTTCTCTGACTAAACCCAGACCTGGCAGCCCTCTGCTGTATATGTGTTGGGGCTTCATATCAGCTGGTTTATACTGCCTGGTTGATGGTCCAGTGTCTGAAAGATCTCAGGAATCCATGTTAATTGAGACTGCTGGTCCTCCTACAGGGTCRTCCTTCTCAGCTTCTTCCAGCTTTTCCCTAATTCAACCACAGGGGTCAGCAACTTCTGTCCATTGGTTGGGTGCAAATATCTGCATCTGATTCTTTCAGCTGCTTGTTGGGTCTTTCGAGGCATATTTTATATTTAGAATGTAGAATCCCAAGCCTGACTGGTATGCTTGTTTCAATTAATCAGAACTCTGATTTCTCTGAATCAAGTTTTGTATTTTACAGTGCACAGATCTTGAAGCTATTTTCTAAGACTTATCCACAAGTATTTAATATTTCATGCTTTGCTGGCAGTTTGTATTTTAAATTTGATTTTCAATTGCTTGTTATCAGAAAGCAGAATTAACAAATTCAATTTATTAGTTTTATTAGATTTTCATAGATATGTTCCTAAAACTTTTATCTCTCTAAAAGTTGTGCTTTTTGAAAATAAGGCTGTCTCTTCTTTTCTAATCAGAATACACTCAACTAGTATTTCTTGTACTATGGAAAATGACTCGTAGGTTCACAAATTATTGAAGCCTGCATTGGTAATTTGATGCTAGCCTTATGAAAAACTCTTTGCCTTTGATCAATATATATAATGTCAACTTAAGTTTTCTACATTCGTGCCTTTCTCAGTTGAGTTAATACCTAGAAGTAAAGGTAGAATATAATCTCAATTAATATTGTGTTATAATTGCTTGCAGTTTTCAATAGCAGAGCATGAGGTACAAGTCTATAATCTAGGATAATGAGGAAAACCATGCAGCCTAGATTTGCTGTAGTTTGTAGCATCTAGCTTTGTAGAAGTTTAATGCATGATGATTTCCAATTGTCCCACCTATCCTCATTTTTAAGTGCCAACAATAATTAGTAGGTTTTGTTTAATATTTATGAATTTCAAAAACTTTAAAAATGTTATTTGTACAAATTTTGAAATTATATATGCATTATGCCCATCTTTATTTTAAGATTGAAGGATGCTTGCTTTCCTCAGGGAAGAAATTTGTAACATTGCAATTTTTTTTATATATTGCTATATTTAACCAGTTAATACTTTGTAAGGATTTTTGCACCTGTATGAGTTCCTTGCTTTCTTATTTTACACAAGCATACACATGTGTGTATGTGTGTGTATATTTATCCATATCTATCTCTATCTCTATCTCTATCTCTAACTCTATCTCTATGTCTATCTCTATCTATCTATCTATCTATCTATCTATCTATCTATCTATCTATCTATCTATCTATCTATCTAATTGCTATATGTATATATGTACTTATTGAGGACAATGATAATTTCAAAAATTGAAAGTATTATTGTCTCTTCTAAAACTTCTAATAAATTAGAGTGAATTTTCAATATTTCCCTTTAAATTGTTTCAATATTAGTGAGCTCATTTATCATCATAAGGCAGATTTTAAAGACGAAGTTGCTTTTTAAAATGCTTGTTATTAGAATGATTTATTTATGGTTTAACAGTGTTTGTCATATTTGCTTTTGCTTTTCCTAAATTATTATGTTGTTTACTACACATTTTAACCTTTTCATGACATGCCTTTTAATCACACTTGTCTCTTTTGTAATACAACCTTTTTTAAACCTGATAAATTAATGTAGATTCCTATTCATTATATTGAAGAACTTTGGTTAAGCAAATCATTTTACCCAAGACTTATTCATATTGTGGGTTGCATCATCCATGACCAAAAGGAAATTGGAAGCTTATCCTTCCAAATCTTAGTCCATCACAGAAAGAAGTCAGGACAAGAGCCAAACAGCAACCAGGAGCCAGAGCTGATGCTTAGATTGTAGAGGGGTGCTCTTTACTGGCTTGTTCTACCTGGCTTGATTAGCCTGCTTTCTTATAAAACCTGGAACCACCAGCCCAGGGGTGACCATGCCAACAATTAGCTGGACTCTCTCCCATTAGTCACTAATTAAGAAAATGCCCCACAAGTTTGCCTACAGCTAGATCCTATGGAGGCATTTTCTCAACTGAGGTTCCCTTCTTTCTGATGATTCTAGCTTATGTCAAGTTAACCTAGAACTAGTCAAGGCACTTTCTATTACCAGATGCTCAGGAGACCTGAGCAGGAGCAAAACTAAGCCCTTATTGTGCTTCCTGCCAAGTGTTTTCATCACTTCAGTGAGAGCATACAAAAGTAGAGAATACAACTTATTCACCTTTTTTTGTTTTTAATAAAATTTTTCTCTGAACTCTGTCTTATTTATTTCTTGTTTCTACTTACTTTGTTTCTAAATTGATTATTCTTTTATTTCACTTTGGCACAGACTGCATATGTATGTGTATGTGTAAGTATAAGTGTATGTGTATGTGCATGTATGTGTTTATGTACATGATGTATATGATGTATATGATGTATATGTATGTATATGTGTGTATATGTGTGTATGTGTATGCATATGTCTGTATATGATGTATGTGTATATGTATATGTACATGTATGTATATGATATATGTGTATGTGCATATGTATATGTAAATGTACATGTATGTATATGGTGTATACATATGTGTATATGTATATGTACATGTATGTATATGATGCATGTGTATGTGTATATGTATATGTACATGTATGTGTATGATGTATATGTATGTGTATATGTATATGCATATGTATATGTATAAAATGACTCAAAATGATATCAAGGGTTTGATATTAGAAAATTTCCATTTTTGTTTCTTCTTTCATCCAATGTTGTTTTAAAAGTTTCACTTTGAAATTTTAGAATTGCTTTAGACATTTACCTATTTATCCTATCTTTTCTAAGTTATTCTAATATAATTAGAGATAGGTATTGATGAGTGTTGTAGTTAATAGTCTTAATTGATGTTTTTGACTTGATTATGTTAAATATTTTATGTATTCCCTATTCTTGGTAAGAACATAGACATGTGTATACATACATATACACATACACAAACATAAACAGACATACCCACATATGTACACATGTGTATACACACAAGCATATGTACACATGTAAGCATGCACAGAGAGTAATGTTGCTTGAAAGTGTTTTACTTCAATCTTATCATATCTCATTATATTGCATTTATTTTCTTTCTTCCATTTTAAATACTGCTTTAATTATATTTATATAATTATATTTATTTGATTCCTGGTCTACTTTTTTGTTTGCTTATTTGTTTTTTGCTTGTTTGTTTTTAACTTAATTTGATTTAATTTTTTACTTATTCACATTACATCCTGTTCACTGCCCCACTCCTGACTACTCCCTCTATGAATCCTTCCCATTTCCTCCCTTCCCTTCTCCCCTGGGTAGGTTGGAGCTGGGTATCCCCTCACGTCTCTGCTAGGCTAGGTGCTTCCTCTCCCACTTAGGCCAGACAAGGCAGTACATCTAGTGTAACATATCCCAAGTACAGGCAACAGCTTTTGGGATAACCTCTGTTCCAGCTGTTCGGGTTCCCCATGAAGGTCAAACTGCACATATGCTACATATGAATGGAGCGGCCTAGGTCCAGCCCAAGTATGCTCTTTGGCTGGTAGTTCAGATTATGATAGTTCCAAATGTCCATTCTAGTTGACTCTGTCCTTCTGTGGAATTACTATCCCTGACTGATCTATTTTTAAATTTTACTTTTTAGTATTTCATACATGAAAAATGTTTTGTACCCTTCCTTCTCTCTTCTCCATATCCTTCCATGTCCCTCCACACACACTCTCTCTCTCAAATTCATGATCTCTTCTTTCTTTTTCATTCTCTCTCTCTCTCTCTCTCTCTCTCTCTCTCTCTCTCTCTCTTTCTCTGTCACTCACTCTCTCTCTTTCACACACACACACACACACACACACACACACACACATTTATCCATTTATCTTTGGTTGTGAGTGTAGATTTAATGGCTGATACATTTCTCCAAAACCTACACAAGTCTGTCTGTCTGTCTGTCTGTCTGTCTGTCTGTCTGTCTGTCTGTCTGTCTCTCTCTCTATCAATCATCTGTTATCTATCTATCTTTCAATAATCTTTCTATCCATCTATTTCTATCTGTCTGTCTTTCAGTCAATCATCTGTCTATCAATTGATTTATCAACTAATTATTTTTCATTAATTTATTCATTTTATATCCAGATCCTCCCTCCTTTCCTCAAAGGCCCACTTTCTTACCCTTCCTCCCTCTTCCCTTCACCTCTTCTCCCCTTCTTCTTAGAGAAAAGGAGCCCCAACACATATTCCAACCCACCCTGACACATCAAATCATTGAAGGACTAGGCACATTTCTTCCACTGAGGCCAGACAAGGCAGCCCAGATAGAGGAAAGGGATCTAAAGGCAGGCAACAGAATGTGAGTCAGAAACAGTCCCACACCAATTATTGGTAGACCTACATGAAAACCAAAATGCACATCTGCTACATATGGGTAGATAGCCTAAGTTCAATCCATGCATGATTTCTAGTTTGTGATTCAGTCTCTGTGAGCCTCCATTGACCCAGGTTAGTTGACACTGTAGGTCTTCTTGTGGTATCCTTAACCCTCTGGATCCCTCAAACTGCCCCCCACTCTTCCACAAGACTACCCAAGCTTCATCTAGCAATTTTTATGGGTCTCTGCATCTGTTTCCATCAGCTATTGGATGAAGGCTCTCAGAAGACAATTCTGCTAGGTKGCTGTCTGCAAGCATAGCACAATGTAATTAATAGTGTCAGAGATTGGCTTTCTCACATGGGTTAGATCTCAAGTTGGGCCAGACATTGCTCGGCCTTTCCCTCAATCTCTAGTCCATATTTATACCTGCAAATTTTGTAAGAAGGGGGAATTTTGGATCAAAGGTTTTCTGTATGTATCCATCCTGCTAGTGAAAGTTAAACCTGGCTACATTTAGTCTCCATAAAGGCATTTTTTAGTTGCCTCACCTAGGGTTACCTCCATTAGACTCCAAGAAGTCTCCTATGACCCAGGATTACAGCTTGTCTCATGTATGCTCTATCCCCAATTTCTCTTCTCTCTCCCAGCCCTCTCGCCCTCTACCCACTTTTATACATGCCTGATCCCCACAAACCCGTTACCCCTCTTCCCCCTTTTCCACCCAGTTCTCTCTCTCCATCTACTTCCAGTATCTATTTTATGTCCCCTTCTGAATAAGATTCAAGCCTCCTCCCTTGGGCTCTCCTTGTTGCTTAGCTTGTTGGGGTTTTGTGGATTGTAACATCATTATCTTGTACTTTATGGTTAATATCCACTTCTAAGGAGTATATACTATGTGTGTCTTTCTGAGTCTAGGTAACCTCACTCAGGATGTTATTTTCTAGTCTAACCATTTCTCTACAAAGTTCATGTTGTCCTTATTTTTAATTGCTGAATAATTCTCCACTGTATAAATTTATCACAGGTGTTTTGTTTTTTCTTCTGTTGAGGGACATCTAAGTTGTTTCCAATTTCTGGCTATCACAGAGAAGAGTGTTATGAATAAAATTGATCAAGTGTCCTTGAGGTATAATGGAGAATATTTGGGGTATATATCCAGGAGTAGAGCTGAATCGCTAGGTAGAACTATTTCAAATTTCCAAAGAAACCACTAGATTGACTTTCAGAGTAGTTGTACAAGTTTGCACTCCCTTCAGCAAAGGAGAAGTGTTCCCCTTGTACTAAATCTTGGCTAGCATATGCTGTCACTTGAATTTTATCTTAGTCATATGATGGGTGTAAGATGGAATCTCAGAATCATTTTGATTTTCAATTCCCTGGTAACTAAGAACATTGAAATTTTCTTTAAGTGCTTCTCTGCTATTAAGAGATTTCTCTGATATATATGATATTAGCCATGTGTCTAATATCTAGCCATGTATATGATATTAGCCAGATGTAGGGTTAGTGAGCATATAAACAAATAAAAGACCTGTATAACAAGAACTTCCTGTCTCTGAAGAAAGAAATTGAAGAAGATATTAAAAGAAGGAAAGAGTCCCCTATGTTCATGATTAGCTTGGAGACCACAGGGAGTTTAGAGGTATGGTGGAGTGAGGTGGAGACATCCTCATGGAAATGGAGGAAGGGGAGGAGGTATGGATTTGGAACAGCTGAAGGGTGGATTGCTGGGGTCCAGGGGTAGGATTACACCTGGAGTGAAAAGCAAAAGAAAAATAATAAATAAATTAAAAATAGCATAGTTAAAAATGTCCATCTTACCAAAAGCAATTTACAGATTTAATGTAATTCCCATCAAAATTCCAACACAATTGTTTACAGACATTGAAAGAGTAATTCTCAGTTTCATATAACAAAATAGAAAGCCCCGTGGCTGGAGAGATGGCTCAATGGTTAAGAACACTGACTGCTCTTCAGACGGTCCTGATTTCAAATCCCAGCAACTACATGATGGCTCACAACCATCTGTAATGAAATCTGATGCCCTCTTTTGGAGTGTCCGAAGACAGCTACAGAATACTCACATATAATAAATAAATAATCCTTAAAAAACTGGATAGCAAAAACAATCTAATAGATCTAAAAAACTTCTGGAGGAACTACCATGCCTACATGGTACTTAAGCTGTACTACAGAGAAATAGTCATACAAACTCCATGGTATTGGTATAGAAACAGACAAATTGATCAATGGAATTGAATCAAAGACTCAGAAATAAACCCACAGACCCATGGATACTTGATTTTGACAAAGAAACTAAAACCATAAAATAGAAAAAAGAAAGGCACTTCAACAAATGGTATTGATTGGACTAACTGGATTCCTGCTTGTAGAAGAATGCAAATAGAACCTTATTATCACCCTGCACATAACTCAAGTTCAAGAGGATCAAAGACCTCAACATAAAACCAGATACACTAAATGCAGTAGAAGAGAAAGTGGGAGATATACTTCAATGTATTAGTACATAAGATTGGCAATTAACAAATGGGACCTCGTGAAACAAAAATTCTTCTGTAAGGCAGAAGACACCATCAATAGGACAAAACCACACACATAGATTTAAATGCACATTGGTTAGACAATTTAATTTTGCCTATATGTATTGAGAACTGACACTTCGGATTGGATAGCCTATCAGGGGTGTCATTACTGGAGAAAATCAATTTTAGTTCTCTTAACAGCCACTGACTGCTATGTTTTTTTTTTTTTTTTTTTTTTTTTTTTTTTTTTTTTTTTTTTTTTTTTACTTGGTGAGGGATATTATGACATTTTCCCATCCATGTTAGTATGTCAGCTGGTGTTGACATTTTACAAATCATATTTAGGTGGCCATATTATTGAAATTTCTTATTTAATATCAGGAATATATGCTGAGGCCTTCAATATACTAGAYGTTCTGTCAAGGGAACTACTCACCATAACCCTAAATTTTAATTTCAGAGTCTATCTTTTTATGGATGTTTGAGGATTTGCAGTAGTACACCACTTTCCATTTTGAAGGTTTCTGAGGCATTTTTTAAAAAGTTGTAGAAAGTTACTTTACAAGCTTTAATGACCTGATTTTCATTCTGATAATACTTCAAAATAGCGTTCAATGGAGGTGGATCTTTGTTCATATTTCCAAATATTTTACAAAGAGATTCTCCTTTTCAAGCACATGCTTTTGTTTAGCTCAATAGGGACATTTTGTTTACAGGCAACAGTGTCCTTGTGTAGATAATTCTAACCCTTCCCCTTCTCCACTGAATGAGAAGTGTTAGAATAACTGTGGTTGCTTTGCCTTACTTTTTCAGAGCATACTTGTATCCACTAAGTTACTTATTTCCCGTGCTTGTCACATGTCTAGTAGACACCATTCTCTGTATAAATGTTTTGCTCACGTTCAATGATTTCCTGGTGGTCTTATTTCTGGTGTGTTATCTTAGTTGTAGCTCCACCTATAAATTCATAAATCCTAGGTAGATATTTTCCATTATTTTGAAATAAATCCTAGGCTCTAGATGATCTTCCCTGTACAGGGTCTAAGTTAACTACTCCTTTGGTCTCTTTCAATTGTATTGTTCTCCTTTGTTATTCTTGGCTTTGACTGCCTTGTTCTTCATATGCACAGACTGTCATATTGAATTTTGTTTTGATTTCTTTATAAATATTTTCAATATGATGAGTCATGCTACACTGTAAAACGTGTATTTTTTTATTTTGTTCTGATTTTTTTTCTCATGCTATGCAAGTTTTGGGGGACATATGACAAAATTCACATTCATGTAGCTGCTATTGTTCCAAGGCAACTTGGTTTCTTTTAGGAGCAATTCATCAATGCTAAACGGTGGCAGAATATTACATGACTTATGAAATACTTGATTGTAATAATATTGTAAGAACTGTGGAGGTGTTTTCTACTTAATGCTCACAGTGTTATAAGATAAACACCATTTATCTTTATATTTTTAAAGATAAAATTAAGATTTTTAACAGTAGTTGACAAAGCTAGTTTCCCAAATGAGCTCTCTGTCTCTACAATATTTTTCCCCAGACTTTTCTAGGAGAAAATCTAATCCTCAGTTTTGCTATGTACACGACTTTGAGCAAACTGACAATATCTTATTTTCTTAGCTTTTTGAAAATGATACCTAAAATTTTATATACTAAATTCCGCCTAATTAGACTGTTGGGAGAGCTAAATTGATGTAAACGACCCACTTTCCTTCCTGGTAAGCCATCACCATTCACAGACTAGCTGCTTTCTCCCATCCAGACATTGGTTTTTCATAAGAGCTGTGAGCTGTGCTACATGCTGGGCTCTGAAATGAAGTGAGTGAGATGTGCTGATTGTGCAGGAGTTAACAGAAAGCCTAGCAGAGAACCAATCAAAATCAGAGAAAAGGTGGAGAAAGCATCAAAACACATAACCTGAACACTGTTTGTGAGGTGCTTTTTGCAATATGAAATCTGGAAACCTCCAAGAAGAATGACCACAAGCCGTAAGCACAAACTGTAGGCTAATTGCTCCATCTTTGGCGTGGCAAAGGTTAGAATTCAGTGTGACCATACTCCTGAACATACCATTTAGGAATGACTAGTTTTTTGCCTTTCATTTTTTTTAAAGAAGCTGATGCTATTTAAAAAATCAATTAAGGGATCCCATAGGCCACTGGAATGGCTTTAGTACATTCACAATTACTGTAGTCGCTTGGTAGTGCCCATGGCATGCTAGCAATCTCTGGGTTGCCTTGAAGCCCATAGGATTTACATGCCATTAAATTGCTCAGCCTAAATAGTCACTTGTAAACCTTCAGAGTTAAAGAATAACAATTAGTGAAAAAGAGGCCATGAATGTGAAGGAGAGTGGGAAGGAGTATATAGGAGGGCTAGGAGGGTAGAAAGGAAAGAAAGAAAGGTAATTAAATTATGATCTCAAAAACTAAACATCAACAATAAATATTCTTGACAGCTCAAATTAAAAACTATGCTACAACTATTATTTTTCACAATAAATATTAGGTTAATTTTTTTTCAGATACACAGTCCCTGTGTGTATATTCAGTTTCATAATCACATAAATAATTTAAAAATCTCTCCAAGGAGCATATAAGAAATTAAAATAAAAATAAAATTGAACATATTATTTAGATCTCAGGTTAGTAAGAATAGTGACTGTTTAAATGAATATTATATATGTTCCTACATGTAACCATTTGGATATTCTAATTAAATGCAATTAAATGTGTATATATCAGCACCATCTGTCAATTTCTAATGGTGATTCACAACTTAATACTATTTATTAACATTTTTAAAATAAATTCCAGAAGAAGTTCTAGTACAGAGTACTTAACTCAGCCAATCAAGCCCCTTACCATGACATTTCATTTTTTTTCTTAAGAGGAAAAAATTCTACAAATTTTTCCAACCTTTTTCTTCTTGTCTGATTCCAACACTGATGTTGACACCATACTATTGTTGCATGCAACAAAGGTAACTTACATAAAATCTGGCTAAAGCATAATTTCAATAAAATACTTTGAGTATACATTCAAAATATCATCAAGATATGTGCAGAAATACTGTACACATTGGCCATGCATTTCTAAATTTTGTACTCTAATAGCACTAAAAAGATGAAATCACATGTTGAAGGCTCAACTTCTAGTATGTCAAATATCTGGATTTATTTAGAATGAAACAGGTTTTGAAAATGGTGATTGACTTCGAACAAGGCCTCTAAGATGTGGCTCTACTACAATGTAACTAGCATCCTTCTTTGAAGAGAGAAAGAGAGAGAAGAGATAGAGGAAGACACAGAGAGAGGGACAGAGAGAACAAGGGTGGTATATATAAAGCAATGACCAGAGGAAGGCACAGAAGGAGTGTGTCCATATGTGAGGAAAGGAGACAACCTTTTGGAGTAAAATCAGCCTTAAAACCTTAATTGAGGACTATATTCTCCAAAATGGTATAAAGAAAATGTTCTTTAGTTGCTTGCCTATATAAGTAGGGTAATTTGTTATGTAATTGCTCATAAATGAATATGATGTCTCATTTGTCTTCAATACATTTTGAAGCATCAAGAGCAGACAGCAAATACAGACATGGTTCTACTGTTACTTATATAGAAGTGTTACCTTGCCTTGATGAGGCTTACTTATTTCTTGGGTCCAGCTTGTCCTCCTGGTTTTCCAGCTTAATTGCTGTGACTTCTTATTTATTGAGCTAGGCAGAAGCACAGGATTTGATGTCACCATAATTAAAGTATTTACGTTATTATGACTTTGACCTAAAATATACAGTGACTTAGTTTGCTTCTTCATCTACTACCAGCCATAAGGGCACATAGCATCCATTTAAAATGATAAAATAAATCAGGTAGTGATTTTAAATACCCATTATTGTATAAAGAATGAGTTTTCTCTAATTTTGATAATCTGAAATAATTTATAGGATTTTAAACTTTAAACATATTATGCTGGGCTCGTGTATCTTGGGTAAAAACTCTGCAGCCAGTCCCATAACACCCAGAGGAAGCAACACTTCCAGGTGGCTTTAACACACTCAGGATCATAGGATCAGTGGTAAGGAGGACGTAACATCTGTCTCAGTGCAATCCCCATCAAAATTCCAAATCAATTCTTCATAGAGCGAGAAAGAGCAATCTGTAAATTCATTTGGAATAAAAAAAAAACTCAGGATATCAAAAACTATTCTCCACAACAAAAGAACCATTGGAGGAATCACCATCCCTGACCTCAAGCTCTACTACAGGGCAATAGTGATAAAAACTGTACCGTATTGGTACAGAGACAGGCAGGAAGATCAATGTAATAGAATTGAAGATCCAGAAATGAACCCACACATGTATGGTCACTTAATATTTGACAAAAGAGCTAAAAACATTCAGTGGAAAAAAGACAGCATTTTTAACAAATGTTGCTGGATCAACTGGAGGTCAGCAWGTAGRAAAATGTAAATCAACCTATTCTTATCTCCTTGTACAAAGCTCAAGTTCAAGTGGATAAAGRACGTCCACATAAAACCAGATACACTGAAGCTTATAGAGGAGAAAGTGGGGAAGARCCTTGAACACATGGGCACAGGGGAAAATTTCCTGAACAGAACACCAATGGCTTATACCCTAAGAACAAGAATCTACAATTGGAACCTCATAAAACTACAAAACTTCTGTAAGGCAAAGGACACTATCAATAGGACAAAACGGCAACCAATAGAGTGGGAAAAGATCTTTACCAATCCTACAGTGTGGGTGCTTCGTTTTTTATGTGAAAGGGAACAAAATATKCATAGGAGCAATTATGGAGATAAAGTGTGGGGCAGAGACTAAAGGAAAGGCCATCCAGAGACTGTCCTACCTGGAGATTCATCCTATAAACAGTCACCAAACCCGGACACTGTTGTGGATGGCAARAAGTGCTTGTCGAAAGGAGCCTGTTATGGYTGTCTCCTGAGGGGCACTGCTAGAGCCTTACAGATACAGAGGCAGATRCCAGCAGCCAACCATTGGACTGAGCGTGCAGAACCCAAAGTAGGAGTTAGAGGRAGAATTGGAGGAGCTGAAGGGGTTTGTAGTCTCATGGGAACCAGACCTCCCAGGGCTCCCAGGGTCTAAGCCATCAACCAATGGGTACACATGGTTCCAGCTATAAGTGTGGCAGAGAGATGCCTTATTGAGCACCGGTGGGAGGCGAGGTCCTTGGTCCTATGAAGGCTTRATAGATGCCCCAGTGTGGGGAAATCGAGTCGGGGTAGATGGCAGTGGGTTGGGCCGAGGAGCATCTTCTTGGAGGCAGGGGGGAGGGAGGATGGGTTGGGGGTTTTCTGGGAGGGGTAACCATAAAGGGTATAACATTTGAAATGTAAATGAAAAATATATTCAATTAAAAAACTGTAAAATAAACAAACAAA
>BDUI01014366.1:40057-52038 GCA_002335545.1 Apodemus speciosus | reverse complement strand
AACCTTTCCCCCTCACGACTTCTTTGCATACATGTTGTTAGCTCAACTGTACTAAAAGAGAAACCATGATGTTGAAGAACTATAAGGTGATCAAGGGAACTGGCCATATCTGAGACTTGAGCTTAGGGCCATAGATACCAGATTCCACAATGTTAGGATCATATGAAAACACTTTTCTCTGCACTGGACCCTTGGTGCTCAGATATTTACTTTCCTCACATTAAAACATGTTTTCTTTTATAAATTTTATAACCAGGTACTTAACATCATTGCTGTCTTATTGGGTAAGACTCCCTTTACAGTGGTAAGATAAGCACAATTTTATGGTTAATTCAAGTGTAGGAAGCAAGTTTGTTAAGAGAGAAATAGGTTTTTATGGGTTTCAAAAGATCTTTAGTTGTAAACATTATGGACCCATTGTATTCCAGAAGTCATTAAATAAAGAAAAAATAATGCGGACATAAAAATTCCACACCAATAGATTGCAGAGACTTTGGGAGCCATTCATCAAAGCAACTGTGCTTCTCTAGACCAGTACATTGTGCACGTTTATCTGAGAGGGCTACTCACAGTGGCATTATGTAATGGAGAGAGTGTTCAGATTGGAGTTGCAAGAACAGTTTGAACTCTAGGTTTATTATTCATTAATGGCATATCCTAAGAGCAACTATACAACTTGTTTCAACATTACTTTTAGAACTATGAGTATCCTCGGAGCATCCGATGGGGATGTTTTACAGAAGACACTTATGACAGAAAAGGCTCAGTAATTCCACAAACAGCTCCGTGCAGGAGCCTGTGACTCCCTCAGAGGATTCTGTCTCTTCCTCCTGTCAAGGACTATCCTCTTGCCATCAGTGCAGTGCTGGCTAGTTTCACATCAACTTGACACAAGCGAAAGTCATCTGAGATCAGGAAATCTCCATAGAGAAGATGTCTCCATAAGATCAGGCTGCAGGCCCATAGGGTATTTTCTTAATTAGTGGTTTGATGTGGGAGGGCCCTGCTCATTGTAAGTGGTGACACTCCTGAGCTAGTGGCCTGGCGTTCTATTAAGAAAGCAGTCTGAGCAAGCCTCAAAGATCAAGCCAATGAGCAGCATTCCTCCATGGCCTCTGCTTTAATTCCTGCTTCCACGTTTCCTCCCTATTGGGTTCCTGCCTTGGACCTCAATGGTCTGTGATTCGAGATAAGAAAGTCAAATAAACCCTTCGCTTCCTGAGTTGCTTTTGGCCAGGATGTTTTATCATGGAAATAGTAACCCCACCTAAGCCTTTGCAAGTTAGCAGTCATTCTTTTGGCGTCAGA
Source organism: Apodemus speciosus (assembly GCA_002335545.1). Taxonomy (NCBI): domain Eukaryota; kingdom Metazoa; phylum Chordata; class Mammalia; order Rodentia; family Muridae; genus Apodemus; species Apodemus speciosus. The sequence goes on along the minus strand of BDUI01014366.1, from coordinate 50,730 downwards.
CTAGTTATGCTGATGTCTATACCAATTCAGCAGACCTGATGGGAAGATCGACTAAAAACCTTCTCGTCTCCAGAGGGCTGCCTGCTGCCATCATGTGTCAAGGACATGATGGTACAGAAGTAGTTCTTCACTTAYGATGTCTCTTCCAACTCATATTCTCTTCACCATTTCCCCCCTTTGGGGCCCTCTGCTAGGACTTCTGTTACAGATCAGCAATCACTTTCATGTTTCAAACCCAGGGACCAGTAGGCTCGCAATAACTGCAGCTCTAGATGGCCGTCTTCACGTTGGACACCTCTTGTCTTTGGTGGAACAGTCTTTTCATCTCCACAGGTGTCATGACCCTGCAGTTGGGCTCCAGCAGGGGCACTCCTTTCCCCAGTGAGTGTCAGGGTCTTAGGTGACCTTGTCCCGTCCAGGTGCTACCCTATACTCCCATCTCCTAGTGTCATGATGCTCCTTGAACTGCCCAATGGTCCACTCAACTACTAATATGAATTTTTCATTCAGTTTGTTTAATATGTATCTCAAAATTAACAATGCCCAGTCTACAATCTTAATTTTTACTCTTCCTTCCAAAAATATGTCACATAAATCCACCCAACTGTCCAGCAGAAAACTTTACAAGTCGCCTTTGATCTTTCATTTATCCCCTCCTTTCCTTCAGTACCCATCCTAGCACCAGGCATTGGTCTTGTTGCCTCCACCCTATGCACCATTGACCTAAAGCCCTATCGTCTCCCATCTAAATTATTGCCACTGCTTCCTCACACAGCAGGCACAGTGGTTCTTTTGGATGACAACCACATCCACATTCTACTACCATATACCACCTCACAGTTACTGAAAACCCTGCCATGAATGCACCTAATGCCTACAACAGAACGCAATCCCCAGTCTCCCTTTTCCCTATGAAGACCATCAGCCCCTCATCTCTGCAGGCTTTACCCAACTTGGTTAAACAATCTTATTTCAGCCTCAGATACTTTGCACCCTATGGCCTGGGAAACAGGGTTTCTTTGTGTAGTTCTGGCTGTCCTGGGACTCATTCTAGACCAGGCTGGCCTTGAACCCACAGAGATACACCTGCCTCTGCCTCTACTGCCCCTGCCTCTGCCCCCTTTGCCTCCCAAGGACTGGCTTTAAAGACCGGTGTGTCTTTTAATCCTCAGCGTTCTTAAGAGCATAGCTTAAACACCTCTTCTCCAAAAAGACTTCTTTGATGACCTGTAGTAAACAACTTCCAGTCACATAGCCATTCTAATCTCAGCTATAAATACCATTTAGTAATTTATATCCTTCCTGCCATGCACTCAGAAGGTGTCTGAGATGCAAGATACACCGTGGTTGTCGGCTGGATGACTATCTAATGGTCTCTGACTTTATTGCACAGTTCAAGGGAGGTCTACTTTCTTTTGCTGTTGCTATCTAACTCGAACACAGCTAACTTACACTTTAAAGCTTATCTGGAATGATCCAAGTATAAGCTACCCTTTTATAAAGTCCCTTCACTTTGGATGCCTCTCCTGGCACTCAGGTGCTTTGATTCTTTTCTACACTTTCTTGGACCTATTTTGGTTGGTTGTCTGTTTGTTACTCTAAATCAACAATATTTGTGAAGCACCCACCCCACTCATTCAGCTTTTATTTCAGTCTTTGCTGGGAAGTAACTAATTTCTTTGATTCTAGGTTCACATAAAGTACAGTTCATTCACTGCTGAAACCTGCAGCATAATCAGTCCTGTTTGGAAAAGACTTAATATTGCAATTTGCTGTCATTACTAAGAGTGTTGTTGTAAGGATACAATGGTCCTTCTAGAAAGTTCTTGCTCTAATGTGATTATAAAACCAGTATGTCATTTGTGTGGCAGGAATGGGAGTCTTGAAGAAGTCACATCTCAGTATAATTCCGAGCCCTTTGCCTACAAGGTTTCCTGGAACAAACACAGTCAACTTGCCAAGGTCAGGAGTACTATGAGACAAAGTTTGAATCTGGTTTGGAATGTCTCTTCAGAGCTTTGCTCTCAGTGCCCCCTTCCTGCCTCATCTAGAAAAGTGATCAGTTTCTGTCCTTTAAAGAGGCTAATATACTCAGTGACTATATAAGGAAAAAAATTTACTCTAAGTTTGATCAATTATTTAATCCTGCTGGTAAAGTTCTTATTTCCTAGGCTTTTACATTTGGTTTCTTAACTTTCCAGAAAGAATAGATGATGGAGAGTTTCCAGCCTACTCCGATTCCACTGCTTTGCAAATGGTGTCTTTGGCAGGTGAAGTGCCCTGTTGACCATCACACGGTGAAACCCGCCATAACCACATCCTAGAGCTCTTAAGTCGTTTTCTTCTTTCCTTGACTGCCTCCCACCACCATAAACAAATCAAAYGGGGCTGCCACAAGTACTGTTTCCCAGCCTTTTGTTTACAGATGCTAACTGAGGTAATGAACAGAAAGCACAAATGAAGATTTTGAATATTTTAACTAGTCCCCAGGAAGACAACTCTCTCGCCCTTCCTTCATTTCCCAGAGTCATTAATATGGACTTAAGGCCTCTCGAGATCTAGCTCTTCTCTGCTAGCGTGCTAACTGGTATCTTCCTGGGCTGCCTGTCTTTAGGCAGCCATGCTGGTGAGACTTCATGGGCACAACTTCCTTAACATTTCTAGAGACACAATCTCATCGCACGCCTCCCATTCTCTTGACACAATCTTTCTGCCCCATCTTCTGAGGAATTCCCTGAGCCTTAGGTGCAGGGCCTGCATCACATAGATCAACTGGGGTTGGGCACTGTACAGACGTTTGCTCTCTTCTGTGGTTTAGTAAGCTGTGGTTTTCTGAAATGATCTTTTTTTATCTATTACACTGAAAAGSTTCTTTAATGATGGGTGAGAGCTATACTTATCTGTGGCTATAAAGATAAATATTTACAATTCTGTTAAGAATTCTGTCCTTTACAGAATAAATGTTTACAATTCTGTTAAGAATTCTGTGCTTTAAGCTGGGCATGGTGGCGCACGCCTGTAATCCCAGCACTTGGGAGGCAGAGGCAGGCAGATTTCTGAGTTCGAGGCCAGCCTGGTCTACAGAGTGAGTTCCAGGACAGCCAGGGCTACACAGAAAAACCTGTCTCGAAAAACCAAAAAAAAAAAAAAAAGTATTCTGTGCTTTAATAAAGCAGAGGTTTATTAAAGATACAAGTCACATTATTCTACTAGCTCCTGGTAGCTGACTACGTCTCTAGAACCAAGTGTAATTTCCCTCTTGTTGAGRGATCTATTAGAGATCTATTTACTTTCAACAAGATATGCCAGCTGCTATTGCACCTTGAAGATTATTGTGCAGTGATGGTTATTGTTGTTGTTCATAGATATCATAGCTTTGTGTACCTCCTACCAACACACACACACACACACACACACACACACACACACACACACGCAACAACAGCCCCCTCCCTAAACACATGGGCAGCAACAATTAAAGACAAAGAGATCATGAATTTGAGAAGGGGGGTAGGCTTGGGAGGGGTTAGAGTGACAAAAAAAAACTGATGTAATTATGTTAATTTCAAAAGAGCTACAAAAACAAGTATTGCTCTTAAATTTGTATTAAAGTTTAGTGTACCCAGATGTAGGAAATCCATCTTAATTTTTTCTTTGAAAGAACTTTAGATTTACAAAAAAGCTGTGAGATAATATCCAAAACTCAAAATTACCCTTTATGTGCATCTAGAAATTTTAAATATTTTGGACATGTTCCTTCCTTTACATCTGAGGTGTGTGCATGCACAATCCCAAACATACATATTCACATATTTGCATTATTTATTTTTCCAGTCTATTTGATGATACATTGCTTGCATCATGCCCCATTACCCCATAATACTTGACTGCACTTTTCCTTCCTTCTCTGTTATAACACAAATAGCTAAGAAATTCAGAGGCAGCAACARCAACGCAACACTGTGGCTGTGTCTGGATCTACAGTCACTGGCCCCATTTGTCAGTTGTCCCTGTAAAATTGTTTTATTGCTTAGTTTTCCTTTTGTAAAAGATCCAGGCTAGCAAAATATACTAACTGTAATTGTCATGTCTCTTTGTCCCTTTCTCTGTAGAGTAGTGGTTCTTAACCTCCCCAACACTGTGACCCTTTAATACAGTTCCTCATGCTGTGGTGAGCCCCAACCACAGAATTATTGCATTGCTGCTTCATAACTGTAATTTTGCTACTGTTCTAAATTGTAAACAAATATCTGATATGTAGGATAACTGCTATTAGATCCTCAGAGGGGTTTTAATCCACAGGTTGAGAATCTCTGCTCTAGGACAGTTCTTGTCTAGGACAGTTTCTGTCTCTTGTGTGGCATTACATTTTTGAAGAGTATGAGTTAAATATTAGAGACACTAAGTATCTCTCATGGAAGAGTCTTCCAATCTCAATGATTAAAGAAGCAATGAAGACAAAATATGAATCTGAGTTTTGAGATGACTTGCAGTCTTTTATTTACTTTCTCAAGTGATTTAATTTTGAAAGAACTTGGCTTCCTTATGAGTACTAATTCATTTATTATCGTACTAATTCTCTTCTTATAGAGATGTTTAAAGGAATAACAAAACAATGTGTTAAGGACCAAATGTATCACCTAGAACATGACATGTTTTCTACAGAGGGCAGCTAATCCTGATGCTAAATACAGCCTACAGAACATGAGAAGGCAGCAACAACAGAGGCCGCTGACCTACACACCAGTGGTGCCGTTATATTTAAGAACAGATCCTATGATTATTAAATATGAAAATGAATCTGTGAATATATAATATATTCACTTTACATATATTCACATATTGATTATGACTTGAATATAGTTATGAGACAGCCTCTATGTGATTTTCTYCTGATGTTGAACTTGATGCTAGTTTTTGTCTGAAGTATTAGAAACCTCAATAAACTGTCTTGTGGAGTGTGGTAGGAACATAGAATAAAAATAGAAATAATTTTCCTAAACATGGTCTATAATAGAGTTTTCATTTTGTCATTACAATATTTTATAATACATTAAACTTAACTGTAAAAGTGTCCTTCCTTTTAGAAGTTAAACAGAGGGCTGTGTAAGAACCGTAACAGGAATTTGCATCTACAGGATCCTGGTAAATGCCTGGTGGCATGGCAACCCACCTAAAATCCAGTGCTAGGAAGGAAGACAAGAGACATCTGGCTAGCAAAACTGAATCAGGGAATTCAGGTTCAGGTGAAAGATCCTTTCTGAGTAAACAGGAGTAATCAAGGAAGATCATTCAACTGTGAGGTCTACATATGCATGTGTAATCCATTCATGCACACATATAGACATGTGCATATATATGCATGAGCACATATATGCATGTGTAACCACACACACGTACCTATATTCATACAGACATGCATACATGCATTCATACACACTAAGCAAACACACACATGAGAACAAGTGTATTATAAACAGAAAGAGTTTATAGAATATAGCTCATTTTTAACAATTGAGACACTTCTGGAGAAAAGCTTTAAAAATAGGATCTGAGAAAGAATGAATCACACAATTGTGTATGACACTTAACACAAGGTCTGGAGTGAAAGGGGAAAGTGTCTGAAGACCATTTCCCTCTCTATGCCTCACCTGATTCTTTGACCAAATTTTGGCTTTGGTGTTTTTACTGAAGATAAAATAATTACAAAATAATTTCAAACAGTATTTGGAATTTGTAAATATTTGTCTAGATGCAAAGCAATTCTGTTTATTTACAAATATCTATTTACTGTGCGTGTAGTTTTTATGAAGACATTTAAAAGATTTCTTCAGAATCTTTGTCTGGTAGAACTTGTGATTTCATTTGTGGAAGAAGTTGTGTCTGGAAGAAATCAACTTTGGAATTAAGACAGAGGAGAGAAGAAAATAATTCTGGAAATATTTCTTTCACTTTTGACTACTGTTTTGTTTATATTTAATGAGGAGAAATATTTGAAAACAGGCTGGATATTAATCACCCACTAACATTTCCCCATTGCTCTAAGCAAAAGAGAACCATGAAGTCAAAGAACTGGTTGGAAACAAAGTTTTGATAAATGACAATCATCAATTTGGACCTGCAAATGATTCACTCAAACCACTGTGTGACCCATTGTGCTGCTTCTGGGTAAGGCAGGACAGTGGCCCATGACTTCTACTAAGAACTAATAGAAAGCCAGGATAAAAACCTACCTCACCAGGGGGAGTGCACTGGATAGCTAGGAAGTGGTGAAAAAGGACGGGTGTCCAACTCCCTCAGCAAAGAATTATGGGAAGCAATGGAGGGTAAGAAGAGGTAAGTTTGTGAGACAATACAGACAGAAACGACTGTCAATGGACCACATTAAGCAAAAAAACAGAAGTAAATATCCTTGAGAGAAATCTTTGTGTCCATTTTAACCCTGGGGTGACAGGACAGTTGTGGGCATGGACATGAGGACGAGTCTCTGACATTTCTGTAGGGTAGGGKCACCAGTGGGTGATGGTGACATCCCCAGAGCCCGTGGTAAATACTGGAAGTGTAGGAGGTCAAGGCCACCAGGCACAGAGCTGTTTTACAACTCAAGTCTATCAGTTGTGAGTGCCACATTGAGCAGTGGTCTGAAGTGGAAACTTCTTAAAGGCACCAAGATGTTTTGATAGCCTTGTGTGACAAAGATAGAGAGAAATGGTGTCTAGCAATGACAGACCTTCAGATGAAAGTCTCAAGGATCTAATGTACCAGGGGCATGCCCTCTCCAGGACTGTATTCACCTCAACATGGGAACAAAGCTATGTACAAATTTGTATCCATATATATATACACACATGTACAGGTATTTATGGATGGTATAAAGAATGTTATTACATGTATTTTATTTAATCATTCCCATATTACTGGGGATTTAAGCTGTGTCCAAATATTTCGAAACCCTGTATCATTGTTGTATTGTTGTGATAATCTTTTATCTGTCTGTCTGTCTATTTGTTTGCTGGTTTGTTTGTTTTTGGTCAAAGACCCAATCTAGATCCATCTGGAAAGAGGAAACCCCAACTGGATTCCATCAAATTGGCTTGTGGGCATATCTGTGGAGCATTTTCTTGATTAATGGTGGATGTGGAAGGGCCTGCTCACTGTGGGTGGTCTACCTCTGAACAGGTAGTTGATGAAGCCACAGGAAGCAAGCCAGTGAGCAGCTCCACGATTGCTGCTTCCAGAGCTCCTTCTCCCCCCTTTGAGATGAACTATAAGCCATAAGCCAGATACACCCTTTTCTACCCAAGTTACTTTCAGTGTTTTGTCAGAGTAACAAAGAAGTTAATCAGAACAACTGTTTTAAAACTTTAAAAGAGCTCGACATGATGGCACACCTTTAAGCCCAGCAGCACTTGGGAGGCAGAAGCTGGTGGAATTGAAAACCTGGTCAGCCTAGCAAGTTAGAGTTCCAATGAGATCTTGTGTGTCATCTACATTGATCTAGTAGATCACTATGTCACATACTTCCGTGATTAGTTAATTCATTATAGAGATTATATAGAGATGTGTAGTGAATTGCACCATGTGTATCATTGCTAATTTCCCAAACACAATGTTCAGTATTAATAAAAAATATTAATTATGTAAAATATCTTTGTGATCACACAATGAAAAACAAAAGAATGTGTAGATGAGAGAGATATACTCATGGGTGAATATTGAAACTAGCTAAGGAATTTAAAATAACTAATATATTCAWGATGAGAGAAAGGGATTGATTATAAAGACTCTGGTAGCAGAGATCACTGGAATTTATGAAAAAAATTAAATGAAAATTCTAGAATTGAGAAATGAACTATCTGAAAATAACTCACTAAATAAATTGCAATATAAATTAAATGTATCAGAACATAGGATTAGTAATCTCCAAGAAACAATCAACAGGAAATATGTGAATTTTATGGAAACTATTGGAAAGAATGKTAGACAAAGTGTGTTTGGAGCCTCACGAGGAACAGAGAGAGAATGAAACAGGAGAAGCACAAAGGAATTATGGGAGGTRATGAAAGATAATAAAAGACACTGTGTGARAATACACATACAGTGTATATACAAATACAATACATATACACATAYAGTGTATATACACATACAGTGCTTATAATGACAGTTGATTGACCAGATTAAGCAATCAAGAAATCATACTGCRATTRAYCTGGAGACATCTTCCCTGCTAGCTASCATTCAGAGTGCCATGTAGGTGCTATTTTAAGGTGTTGAACAGGCTTCTCAGGGAGAAAGTCATCCGTGGTCCTACCTGGGACTTGCCCTGCTTCCTCTAATACAACCTGGCAGGTTAGGTTAGCCTATAGTTCTGACAGTGGCTTGACTGCCATGGAGGTTACAAACAGCACTTGAGGCTTACTCCATGGAAGATGAGTCGCTTGCRCCTGGCACTGTAAATCTCGTGAAACCCATGGCTGGAAAGGACACAGACCTTAGGAAGAGCCCACTATTGTTTTGCTGAATGAACATGTTATCACRCTGTCTTTAAATATTTATGTCTACAGATGAGTGCTGTTCCCAAGCTCTGTCAGAGGAGCTTCTTTTTGCAGTGGGTGGTGGTTACTGCCGACATAGAGTTGGTCATAGTGCTTAGAATAAGTGATGTTTGAGTACTVGACCCAAATGTGGCATCTGTAACAATTCCCCGTCCCTATCCCAGGGCTCAGGGAACATCATAGAAGAGAGGCTGGAAATAATTTAAAGAGCCCGAGCCTGGGGAGTGCTTCTGAGGATGTCTGTCTGTCTGGACTTCACTCACAGCTGCTATGGTAAAATCAACTTGGTTGATATTTCAGTGTGGGGGTGGGCAGGACTCATGAGGCCTTACACCTAAATGAAGAGCTATTGGCAGTTGGTGGCTGCTATGGGCAGACGTCGCTTTTCTTTAGGAATGTGGCTGCTGGTAGGTTTTTCTATCTGTTAGGTGGCTCTCTGCCGATACATTTGAGAGCAGCACTGACTGGACCTAGTGGGTCATTACAAATAGAGGACATGAAAGGATATGAACCCAGATGTCTCTCCACAGAGGAATGGATGCAAAAAATGTGGTACATTTACACAATGGAGTACGACTCAGCTATTAAAAACAATGAATTCATGAAATTCTTAGGCAAATGGATAGAAATAGAAAATTTCATCCTGAGTGAGGTAACCCAGTCACAAAAGAACACACATGGTATGCACTCACTRATAAGTGGATATTAGCCCAGAARCTCGGAATAATACTTCAGTYCTTCTTAAAAGGAGGAACAAAATACCCATGGGAGGAGATACAGAGATAAAGTGTGGAGCAGAGACTGAMGGAAAGGCCACCCAAACACTGCCCCACCTGGGGTTCCATCCCATATACAGATACCAAACCCAGACACTATTATGGATGCCAACAAGTGMTTGCTGACAAGAACCTGATATAGCTGTCTCCTGAGAGGCTCTGCCAGTGCCTGACAAATAGAGGTGGATGCTCTCAGTCAACCATTGAACTGAGCACAGGGTCCCCAATGGAGGAGCTAGAGAATGGACCAAAGCTGCTGAAGAGGTTTGCAGCCTCATAGGAGGAACAACAATATGAACCACCCAGTACCCCCAGAGCTCCCAGGGACTAAACCACCAACCAAAGAGTACACATGGAGGGACGCATGTCTCCAGCCGCATATGTAGCAGAGGATGGCCTGGTCAGACATCAAAGAGAGGAGAGGCCCTTGGTCCTGTGAAGGCTCCGTGCCCCAGTATAGGGGAATGCCAGGACAGGGAAGCGGGAGGGGGTGGGTTGATGACCAGGGGTAGGGGGATGGGATAGGGGCTTTTCAGAGGGGAAACAAAGAAAGGGGATAACATTTGAAATGTAAATAAAGAAAATATCTAATAAAAAWGAAAGGACTTGAATGTGAGAGGAATGTGTCCCGTTTTAGTGGGACAGGAGGAGAAAGCTGCAGTGGGCGTGATCAAGATGGACTGTATGAAAATATGAAACTGCTAAAAAGAAAATGAAACTGCCCGTAATGTGGAAACAGAAGACATATGTCTTTGAGGTTTCAAAGGTATGTAGGATAAAATAATAATTAACATGATACAAAATGTGGGAAAGGGGAATGGAGTTAAAGCAGCCTTTGATTTGAAAGTTTGTAAATAAAATTATTTGATTTAGCATGTAATAAATAACAGGATCATGTTGTAATTTATAGAGTCAGCACCATGAAGTGATGAGCAYGTGTAGCAGCTTGAGTCGGGAACATGGCTCAGGTGCGAGAGCACGAGTGTAGCACACACGGAGATGCTGGTCCCAGGCCCAGAACCCACTGACCACATAAACCACATGGCGGCACATGCCTGTGCCGTAGTGCCCGGGAGGTCAGGGGGTCTGCAGTCCACGCTCGGGGAGTGCAGGTGASTCTGAGCCGTGCAAGATCCTGTCTCAAACTCCACACYGAGAAATGAACAAAAGGCACATACCAAACAGATGGAGAGATCATACGCYGTATCCACTATGCTAAATGATAAGAAACAAAGGGACYGAACTGAAACCAGAGATGGTAGATATCCACTGAAATATATCAGTGATAAATTTTAGATTTAAAAGTACTAATTATTTTAATTAAGTCTGAGACTGTTGT